>JAWQFJ010001251.1:60000-79112 GCA_034096865.1 Theodoxus fluviatilis
CACCCCCTTCCACTCACACCCCCTTCCACTCACACCCCCTTCCACTCACACCACCCTTCCACTCACACCCCCTTCCACTCACACCCCCTTCCACTCACACCCCCTTCCACTCACACCCCCTTCCACTCACACCCCCTTCCCATCCTCCCAGTTTTTCTAGTAGGCACTAACCAGGATGCTCATACACTGTATTTACTTCAGCATCTGGTTGTTTAATTCTTTTTGTTGTTTTTTTTAATCCAAGCTAGGACATATTTGCTAGGATGATGAAGTTATGGGTGGATGATTAAGAGGAAAAAAAGTGGTTACAGTAACCTGACTGACTACTTTTTTTTCTGCCAACCCTTAACTTTGTTCAATTTTGGAAAAATAAGACCCCCAAAATCACTGGTGAACAACATACTGCATGTTATCCAATCTTTCCTATGAGCACTAAGTGTAAAAGTGTTTTCAGATGAACCCACTTTGTACATGACATTTCTTTGAACACACACAAATGTGCCCAGTCTCACTCTGGCCTTCTTAAAGAGTTGTTCCAACCTGTCAACTGTTTTGGGGGGCATGCAAACTACTTTTTTCCTCCTTATGTAAAAAGACACTATCTAATGGGACTGCCAGCTTCTGCAGTTTTGACGCGATTTGTCATTTGGCTTCTCTGTGACGTTTTGACTTTCATGGGAACATCGCTTCCAGTAGAATGAAAGCTACAGTGGACTAGTAATAATCATGTTTTCACACAGTAGTATCTTTCATGTGGATCTGCATGTAATTCGAAGATTGAAAGAAAGTAGTGTATTACTTTTGTAATCAAAGACACTTTGAGCGTAATGAAGCAAGAAATCATAGTCGATCAATTTGTTTACATTTGCCAGACCAGTGCGGGAATGTAAGCGTGATTTTTCAGTGTTGCCGTTAGTTTTATTGCAAAAGTTTAGGTGCAGTACTTGTCATCAAGAAGTATTCTTCAGACTGACAAATTAATATATTAAGTTAGTGTGCTTTCAACGGAAAGGGAACAGAACAGCTTTTGTAAAATAGTTGCTCAATGGAAGTTATGTTCCCATGAATCACTGTGTCTGGGACCTCTATCGAAATTTGGCAAAGCTGTGGTCCCGTTAGATAGTGTCTTTGGTTAGTACCATCAGTTTGGAAGAGTGATGTGTACAAATGCTAAAGTGAAAGTCAAGGGACCTTTTGATTCATCCAAAGAGTTTTAAGAAAGTAGATTAAAAAAATTCTGTAGTCTTCAAACTTTTTTCCCCAATCATTGGTTTGTACTTGTAACCATGCTGTCTGTGAAGAATTTAGTGTCATACAGAGCATTGAGTTGCATGCCTGTTTGAGCAGCTTGCCTCACTGGGCGATGAAGGAAGAAGCATTGGTGGCCTATTTGTGTCATCACCAGGAAGCAGGGCCTCCGTGACTTCCTGGATTGCAGATTGTTGTGTTTCAAGGGCCTAGTTACCTTTGACCCACCTTCAAACCTCAAAACAATGGGATCCCAACTTTCTTGCATGCTTTCATCATGAAGCAAGTGTTTGAACCATTCCCTCCTCTGTATCCTAAAGTAATGATCCTCTAGTAATGATGTACATTTGTTTGTTTTTTCACCCGCTAATCCCCGGGAGTTTGTGGCAAGGCAGCCTGATGTGTCGTCACAATAAAACAACCATACACTTTGCTTACTTGCAAGTTAATACTGAGTTTATTGTCATGAACATAAAGCATCTGTCACATAGCTGCTTTTTCAAAAGTAGCTACATAATTTGAACTCTGCTGTACATAGATTGATGTGAAATTTATGTCTTATGGAGGTTTTATGTACCCAGTGATGGTGACAATGTGAATGAGATGGGCGTTGCGTTGCCAGGCAGTTGTGAAATGCTGTTGACTCTGTTGACATGTAGAGAGGATTGTGAAATGCTGTTGACACAGTTGACGTGGAGAGGATTGTGAAATGTTGTGGACTCAGTTGACATGTGGAGAGGAATGTGAAATACTGAATAATAATACAGTTGACATGTGGAGAGGAATGTGAAATACTGAATATTAATACAGTTGACATGTGGAGAGGAATGTGAAATACTGAATATTAATACAGTTGACATGTGGGAGAGGAATGTGAAATGCTGTTAATACAGTTGACATGTGGAGAGGATTGTGAAATGCTGTTGACTCAGTTGACATGTGGAGAGGATTGTGAAATGCTGTTAATACAGTTGACATGTGGAGAGGATTGTGAAATGTTGTTAATACAGTTGACATGTGGAGAGGAATGTGAAATGCTGTTAATACAGTTGACATGTGGAGAGGAATGTGAAATGCTGTTAATACAGTTGACATGTGGGAGAGGATTGTGAAATGCTGTTAATACAGTTGACATGTGGAGAAGAATGTGAAATGCTGTTAATACAGTTGACATGTGGAGAGGATTGTGAAATGCTGTTAATACAGTTGACATGTGGAGAGGAATGTGAAATGCTGTTGACTCAGTTGACATGTGGAGAGGAATGGGAAATGCTGTTAATACAATTGATGTGTGGAAGGGACTGATGAAAAGTTGTTGATGACTGATGTGAAGGGAATTGTGCAGTGAGGTTGACTCTCTTGATGTGTGGATGGCAGACCTGTCGAGGAAATTGACATGGATGGTTTCCTTGTTGCAGGGCAAAGGTGGCAATGCAGAGCATCAAGAAGAAGATTTCACAGGAAAATCCCCATGTCTCCATGTTTGCACTCCAGGTATGTCTCCATGTTTGCACTCCAGGTATGTCTCCATGTTTGCACTCCAGGTATGTCTCCATGTTTGCACTCCAGGTATGTCTCCATGTTTGCACTCCAGGTATGTCTCCATGTTTGCACTCCAGGTATGTCTCCATGTTTGCACTCCAGGTACATACACATTTCAAGTGGAGTGGTAGGGGAATGGAATTCTGGGTGCAATTTGTTGCACCAATGGTACAAAGGAAGTTTGTCGCAGCATAGGAAAGCATGCTACTCAAAAGTGATGGAACAGTTGTTTCCCTTTGCAAGGAACTCGTGGCAAGGCTCCACAGACCACACTGTGTCAGTGGTAGCTTTCTTAATGAAGGGAGAGAACCATCCACTCATCAGCTGCCCGCTATGACAGTCTCTCGAACCAAACTGCTGCAGCTGTCAGGGGATCTCTCCATGAAGAGTTCTGTTGACATGGACAGAGAAAAGGTTATTTTTGACTCACATGCGAAGCAAAAGTGAGTCTATGTACTCGCCCGTTTCGTCCGTCCGGGCGTCCGAAAACTTTAACGTAGGATTTTTCTCGGAGACTATTAAGTCTATCAATACCAGATGTGGCATGGTAGTGTATGATGACAAGGCTTCAAAAAACATACATAGTGACTTGACCTTGCTTCAAGGTCAAGGTTGCAGGGGCCATAAATGTTGTCTAAAAAAACAGCCATTTTTCATATTTTCTCAATTTTCTCTGAAGTTTTTGAGATTGGATACCTGACCTATATATGGTATATAGGGCAAAGTAAGCCCTATCTGTTGATACCAGTTTGGTTGACCTTGCTTCAAGGTCAAGGTCACAGGAGCTCTTCAAAGTTGGATTGTATACATATTTTGAAGTGACCTTGACCCTGAACTATGGAAGATAACTGTTTCAAACTTAATAATGATGTGGGGCACATGTTATACTTTCATAATGAGACACATTTGGTCACATATCGTCAATGTCAAGGTCACTTTGACCCTTATGAAATGTGACCGAAATGGGGTAGTGAACCACTAAAAGTGACCATATCTCATGGTAGAAAGTGCCAATAAGCACCATTGTGCTTCCTATGTCTTGAAGTAACAGCTTTGTGTTGCATGACTTTGGATGACCTTGACCTTGGGTCAAGGTCACATTTTGGTAGGAAACATGTGTAAAGCATTTCTTAGTGTATGATGTCATTGGTAGGTTTAGTTGTTTGACCTTCAAGGTCACCTGAAGGTCAAGGTCACGTAAAGGTCAAGGTCAAGCATGTGAGTCGTATGGGCTTTGCCCTTCTTGTTATCATCTGCATGCACACATTCACACTACACTACACACACACTACACATGCACACACACTACACGTGCACACATACGCACACATGCATACACACAACCTATACACAATCACACACTCACACACATATGCAAAACACACATACACACACACTTTACACTCACACATACACATATACACATACAAATGCACACTCTACACACAAGTGCACTATACATACACACCACACACACACATTACTTACACATGCACGCACACACACCTACACACATAATACACACAAACTAGAAGCACACACATAGTACACACATACTAGAGGATATTTCTGTAATGACAAGAAATATTTCTATTTTTATTACACTTTGCTAGCATGATTGCTATGATCGGTTCACAGTGCGAAGATCTGACCATCTGCACTCCCCCTGGAGGTCCAGGATAAGAATTGACCCACCGCGTCTCCCTACGCGATTCGTAAAAGGCACATAACTAGGGACACAGTGACTTGATTTGCGTTAACTCTAGGATTTTCGTGCTTACTGGCCTTATATAGCCTTGAAAGGTTGATAGACCGTAAAACATCCATCCATCCATCCATCTGACCATCTGACCATCTGCACAGTGCCAAGTTCTAAGATTCTGTTGTCCACTGCAGGTGATGGAGTCTTGTGTGAAGAACTGCGGCTCCATCATCCACCAGGAGCTTGCCACTAAAGAGACCATGGAGTTTGTGAAGGACCAGATCAAGGTGAGATACCTCTGTAATGAATAGTCACAGTTAGTGGTGATAGTAGCAGTGGGAGTAGTAGAAGTAATACAAGAAGTAGTATCGTTAGTAGTTGTAGTAATAAGAGGAGAAGTATGACCTTATGAAGGACCAGTTCAAGGTGAGATACCTCTGTAGTGAATAGTCACAGTTAGTGGTGATAGTAGCAGTGGGAGTAGTAGAAGTAATACAACAAGTAGTAACGTTAGTAGTTGTAGTAATAAGAGGAGAAGTATGACCTTATGAAGGACCAGATCAAGGTGAGACACCTCTGTAATGAATAGTCACAGTTAGTGGTGATTGTAGCTGCAAGAGTAGTAGGAGTAGCATTAGAAGTAGTAGCAATAGTAGTAGTAGGAGGAGGAGGAAGAGTATGGATCTTAAGAAGGACGAACTCAAGGGGGCTGTCCCCATCCAGTCATGCTTGCCTTATTAGGGTCTGCAACGGGGGTTGTTGCTTCCCCTGACAAGCTAAGCGCAAGAGTTATCGCGCCTGCTTGGTCAGTACACTGCATTATTGTAACTATGGCGGTAATGGACACTGCAAATTTCGAACGATGGCGTATGCCGGAATTAAAGCAGTTCATACGGGAAATGCAACAGCCATTGTCGGGTACGAAAGCAGACCTAATTCAAAGGGTCAAGGGCTGTATTGCTTTGAAGGTAAACAAAGCAATCGGCGGGGGAATCCGACATAGACTGTGCCGACGCTTTGGCCCCAAAGTTTCCAAAACTAACAACACCATCGGGCCAAAAACTTCCTGATCCAGTCAGTCTCAAGACAGGATGGTGTTCGGCAGTGGATTTTCCTGCAGATTTTCGGGATGCAGACCTGTACAACTATTTTGTTTTGAGAATAAGAGTAGTCGTGAACTCCCCTCCCGAGCTTGTGGCAGCCTGTGGGGTGTCAATCTCCTCACAAAGTCCCTCCCCTCCCCCCTTGCATAACGGACTCACGGTTGAACCTGTGTGTGGCCACTACAACACAAGCATTTACAAGGGAATATACGCTAAACAGGCCGTTTTTAACCGGACTAACACTTTCCTTTGAAACATAGTATTCCCATGGCTTGCTCTGGCAGGGCGCACCAACCGCCATATTGTCCTCAGCTCGAACACAAAACGCTCATTTTCAGGATTACTGATACACAAACATAGGCACGGTACTAAAATAACGGTAATAATGTCTCAAAGCACAAAGTAGAGTACATCAATAGTTAATGAATATTGCTACATTATTCATATTGAGTTGTGCGTCGAAATCGAATCAAGTTAAAAGTTAGGCTACAGAGTACTCACTACTAGACAGCTTTTCGTGTAACTGTGTAGTTCGGACAGAAAACTGTTCGCATATATGCTTTACCTACTCTCAGGATAAGTTTCTGAGCTAAGTGTTCGCCTAGTCAAAGATATGCCCGGTTAAGAACTGTCTTAATGAGTGATATCAGACGCATCAACCTGTACATGCAGACAATGGGGATGAACGAACAAACGAATGCATTAATATACATAATGACCGACGGAACGAATGAATGAATGAACGAACGAATGGAGCTTTACTGCTTATTAGCCTATGACGGCTAGTTAAGACCAATAACAAGAACATAACTGGAGCAAATGAGACTAAGAGCGAGTCAAGCCTTGATACCTATAGTTTAAATTTTTTCACGTTTCGCGTAAAGGAGACACATGGTCTATTCGTAACATCAACAAAAAGGATAAACAAAGACGAACACGGAAACATGAGGAGGACAGCAACAACAACAATGAATATGCGAGTGCATTTAATGATATTTTTAACGAGTCAATCACTCAATGCAGTTTGCGCGAGCTCTGTTCAATAATCATGCACTGCATTCCTGCAGCAGAAATGCTGAGAACGAGAGAGACCTAGTATTCAACAGCACTACACTACACCGATCCACGCCATTATTTAGTTACATCTGCTTGCAAGCTCGAACCTAGCTTCGTCACTTCATGCCTGCATACTGCGACAATAAACGATCACTTTGCCACGGTAGCACTGGCAAACACAACAAAAATGAACACCTCTTGGTACTCTCTCACTGCGTTCTGAAGCCATTCTGTACTGACCAGAGACCACTTTTTGGTTTCCCCGCGCGAAAGAGCATCAGCGGCAATAACTCCTGATTTCCAGCTTCGTTGCAGACCCTAATAGGGAGACAGCTTCGGCAGCATTTTGCAGCATTCCCACGTTTCTGCAAGAATGCTCTGTATTTTTAAAAATGTCGAGAGACCGGGAAATTCTCATTTAAATGATGGATAGTTACAACATTTATCATGGTGAAGAAATGATGGGGAAAAAGACCAAACATCTCATTCTGAGATAATATTGAAGAATGAAAAAGCAAAGGCGAGATGAGGAAACGAATACATCAAACTTTGGCAACTAAAAAAACATGGCCAGTAAAATCAATACAATGTTCTATCACGACAGGCATAACGGATTACAATATTCATGTCCATCAATCTCAGCAATGGACATGTCGCTGGAAGTCGGAACAAGACGTAAAATTTTTCTATTAAAAAAAATCAACGAAGCTCAGGTCAACTCGGATTTTACTTCCATGTTGTCATCAACCAGCTCATCAGCACTCATCCACCCAAAGTCCTCCACAGCCTCTTTCATCACCACGCCAAGCCTGGCAATCTGCAGGACTTCATTTCCTGTCACATTCAACCGCTTCAGGTGCCATGAGGGGGGGGGGGGGGGGGGGGGGAGCGCTGGAGCGGTGACGGTGGATGGAGGCTGTCAAAGCGGCGGTCAGCCAACAAGGCCTCCTCATGGCAGTGAATGCCTTAATCAGCCAGACCTCCACGTCTTGCCCACACAGCAACGGCAGCCTTGGGCCCAACGGCGTCCGCCGCCCATCTGCAATCATGTACCTTGCTTGTTTCCAAACCCTAAGTCACTGCGTATCATATACCTCGCTTGTTTCCATCCCATGTCACTGCGTATCTTCTGTGGTCAGTGCAGAACTCCCAGACAGACCGACAGCCAGGTCAGCGTGGAACCCCTGTGTTGACCTTTGGCCGAGATTAGTGTGAGGATGCTTCCCTCCAAAGGTGACATCTCAGTAAAGCCTCGACGTCCTGTTTAAGGACACGGATTCGCTTTAGGAGCGCTGAACCCGGCTTCACTATACAGTTCAGCAGCCATTGATCTGAATACAATCCCATTCATGGAAACGGTGTATCTGTCATTTTATACACCAATAAACAAGTAGTTAAAGACACAATTACCCGGTGAAAGCAGCGTCTAACCTAAAGCGAATGACGACAATAGCATCATTTATCTATCTTTTTCCCTCAAACTTCAATTTTCAAACCCGTTCTCTCTTTAGCGCACAAAGCCATGCCTGTCAACTTTGACATGGCCGTCTGCGCCGGCCCCTGCTATGTTTTTTCACATTTTAATTCGTGGAAACGTGAGAACCATGCATCACATGCGGTTCCACCAGTGGAGGACATGTTGTTTGACTTTTGAGGAGGGTAGCACAAAGGGTCAGACGGTTAGTCTGCCACAGTGTCTGCGTAAAACAATGACGGCAAAGGCTACACTTGTCGCGGCAGCCATTTACCGTGACATTTTGCAAAAGCCAGCAGGAGAAACAGGAAACGCCAAGAAATGTCACGTGCTCAACTCCCACGCCCTCTCGTGGAAAAGCGAGACAGCACGAGAGTCAGGTCCTTACCAGAAGTAACGGGAGAGGAGGACGGACTTCTGCGTGCGACCCGAGATCCCGTTTGTGAAGGCGAGATCCCCAAGTATCGTGCAGAGGTTGCACGCCCTGTCGTCCAAGCCCGTTTTTACACAGCAGCCACATCTTTGACAGGTCCTCGGATTACACGGCGATTTTCTTTGCAGAGGCAAGGATGCGGGATGTTCGAAACAGATGTAGAGATGTCTCCTTGCGTGTGTGCGTGCGTGTGCGTGCGTGTGTGTGCGTGTGTGTGTGTGTGTGTGTGTGTGTGTTTGTGTGTTTGTGTGTGTGTGTGTGTGTGTTCGCGCGCGCGTGCTCACAAGCGCGTGTATGCCTCTGTGTGTATGCGCGCGCTCGTAGGCACTTTTGCCATTATATCATACTAAGCAATGTGTAAGTACGCTAGAAAGAGACTGTGAATACACATGTACCTTTGCTGATATTTTCTGGTGGCGAGTGATTGTGTGTCCCTTTGCAGAGTCTGGTGCCTATGTGCACGAATTCTGAGCATAGGAACATGTGGAAGAGGCAACAACAAAAACTATCACAATATCGAAGAACTGCCACATATGACTCACTGATTTAGAAAGTAGCATGGCAGGAATGATTTAACCTGACAAGGTCTGGAACCGGACATAACATTTCCCAAGGAATATGCGAAGCGTTAGCACTGCACACGGCATACACTGGAAACAGCCAGGAAATACATGTATATTCCTGAAGAGACATACATTGATTATGATATAATAATGGCTATGATAATGATAATGAGCTACTGGGCAGGCCCCGAAAGATCAGCAGCCAGGGTTTCCAGCTATTGAGAGATGGATAGGGCGACTTAGGCCGTAGTACTCAGGAGGCATCATCGCATGCTGTTCAAAGGAAAATAATTGTGTTAGCTATCCATAGATTCAAACTCGATCATAACGTTGAAATAGCTCAAAATCAGAATGCATCATGCATCTGTTCTATCTTAAGTAGTTATACAGGCGTCTATGAATTGTAAATAAATCTAGTTAGGTCGAAATATCGTCCAAGGTTGCTGTGCACCTGTGTTAAACCTCAGCACGGGAGCATCAAAGCGAACCTTCCCAAGAATGAACGTAGCGGTCACCATATCAATAAAGGTATCACCTTTTGAGCGCGAACGTGCTAGCTCTATGGGCGTGCCATCGTATTGTATAAGCCTTTCAATGGTCAGCTGATCGTAACGTTTTATAGACGCGCATCGTGCGCAATAAATATTCCTCACCATAGTGACTGCCAACCCATGCAGAAAAACACTTCAGTGATCCCCCGTCGTTTCACGCGGAGCGGAGCTGGCGTTCATAGTTTCTGGCAGGCGGCCTCCTTTGTGTTGAGCCAGTCGCCATGAACTGCCCCGTAGCGTCCATCCACCTCGGATCATCGACGCTCTCTGCCTGCATGACGACGACGACGGCAACGATAATGACAAGGAAATCGACACGTCTGCGCCAGATAAACAACGTCCAAACACCCATCGCCATGGCAACCCCTGCACTCAGACCCAGCATCCTAGAGACCCCAAACATCCACCCGCCATGGCAACCCCTGCATTCAGACCCAGCATCCTAGAGACCCCAAACACCCATCGCCATGGCAACCACTGCACTCAGACCCAGCACACCCACCCGCCATGGCAACCCCTGCACTCCGACCCAGCACCCTAGAGACCCCAAACACCCATCGCCATGGCAACCACTGCACTCAGACCCAGCATCCTAGAGACCCCAAACACCCATCGCCATGGCAACCACTGCACTCAGACCCAGCACCCTAGAGACCCCAAACACCCACCCGCCATGGCAACCCCTGCACTCAGACCCAGCACCCTAGAGACCCCAAACACCCATCCGCCATGGCAACCCCTGCATTCAGACTCAGCACCCTAGAGACCACAAACACCCATCCGCCATGGCAACCCCTGCACTCAGACCCAGCACCCTAGAGACCCCAAACACCCACCCGCCATGGCAACCCCTGCACTCAGACCCAGCACCCTAGAGACCACAAACACCCATCCGCCATGGCAACCCCTGCATTCAGACTCAGCACCCTAGAGACCACAAACACCCATCCGCCATGGCAACCCCTGCATTCAGACCCAGCACCCTAGAGACCACAAACACCCATCCGCCATGGCAACCCCTGCACTCAGACTCAGCACCCTAGAGACCACAAACACCCATCCGCCATGGCAACCCCTGCATTCAGACTCAGCACCCTAGACACCCCAAACACCCACCCGCCATGGCTACCCCTGCACTCAGACCCAGCACCCTAGAGACCCCAAACACCCATCCGCCATGGCTACCACTGCACTCAGACCCAGCACCCTAGAGACCCCAAGCACCCACCCGCCATGGCAACCCCTGCACTCAGACCCAGCATCCTAGACACCCCAAACACCCATCCGCCATGGCAACCCCTGCACTCAGACCCAGCACCCTAGAGACCCCAAACACTCACCCGCCATGGCTACCCCTGCACTCAGACCCAGCACCCTAGATACTCCAAACACCCACCCGCCATGGCTACCACTGCACTCAGACCCAGCACCCTAGAGACCCCAAGCACCCACCCGCCATGGCTACCACTGCACTCAGACCCAGCATCCTAGATACTCCAAACACCCACCCGCCATGGCTACCACTGCACTCAGACCCAGCACCCTAGAGACCAGTGGCCAGGACCGAGACCCTGCTCTCGCCTTCTGCGAAGAGGACGTCGCAGATGGGAGAGAAGATAGACACGTTCCAACATTAGCACGCTCGCAAGCGCGCGCGGAAATGGGATGGAGCAAGCCCGATCACATCTACGGTCCCAGTCGGGTGGCGGGTCGCAGGTCGGGGTGGACAGGGGGATCAATTCTACGGGTTACCACGGCAGGATGGCGTTGCGGGCAGGCGAAGGGCAACTCTAGGGGCTTTCTGAGAGACGCCCGCCACCGCCGCCGCTGACACTGAATTATGCATTGCTCGGCAGCGGTCCACTCTGCCTGTCTGGCAAGATTGGGAGTGGACATAGAGTGACTTATATAGAAGTGTGTAGAGGGATGGGTGTGTGGTGTGTGGGGAGTGGGAGGAGAGAGAGTGGGAGAGAGAGAGAGAGAGAGAGAGAGAGAGAGAGAGAGAGAGAGAGAGAGAGAGAGAGATAGGGGTGGGGGGTGGGGGTGGGGGGTGGAAGAGAGAGGCAGAGAGAGAGAGACGGAGACAGTGACAAAGAGATACAAAGAGATACAGAGAGAGAGAGAGAGAGAGAGAGAGAGAGAGAAAGACAGAGAGAGAGAGACAGAGAGAGAGACAGAGAGAGAGGAAGAGGAGGGAGGGAAAGAGAGAAAAAGGCAGAAAGAGAGACAGACACGAGATAGAGAGAGAGAAAGAGAGAGAGTGAGAGAGATGTGAGAGTTGAATGTGTGCCACACATGATTTTGCTGAATTTTATAACCAAGAAATTGATTTCTTTGAGATGATGGTCAAGCAACGGTTCGATAAACTGCGTAATCGACGAAAAGTAGAGGGGGTAAGATTGCCTCACTCAACGAAAGACAGACTCCAAGCAAGTGCTTTGAACGCCTACAGCAAAGTTTCTCAAAAGATCGGACTCCAAGCAAGTGCTTTGAACGCCTACAGCAAAGTTTCTCAAAAGATCGGATAGTAGTGGTAGACCCAGTTGCAGTCACGTGAAGGAAAGAGACAAGAAAGAGCCGAGTCCACAGCGTGGTAGAGAAGCACACAGTCCACACGCCTTGTCGGGCTTCAGTCCTGGAACTCATTCAAGTCCAGGACTGCTGCTGCAGGTGGCTGTATATGAAGCTCGGTCTTCTCCAGCTTGTGCTGCTGCAGTCGCGCCTGAAGCTCCACGAACCAGTGTTGTTGCTAAAAGACGAGACACCTGGAGAGCATAGCTGCATTTTGATCTAGTAGTCACATCTGTGGGGCGCATGGCGTGCAAAGAAGAATGAGAGTTGTTTGTTAATATTCTACTCGTGCGGGCATTCTGAGTCACTTCTGTCATTGAGAGTTCTTTGCTAATATTCTACTTATTGGGGCATTCTGAGTCACTTCTGTCATTGAGAGTTCTTTGCTAATATTCTACTCATGCGGGCATTCTGAGTCACTTCTGTCATTGAGAGTTCTTTGTTAATATTCTACTCATGCGGGCATTCTGAGTCACTTCTGTCATTGAGAGTTCTTTGCTAATATTCTACTCATGCGGGCATTCTGAGTCACTTCTGTCATTGAGAGTTGTTTGTTAATATTCTACTCATGCGGGCATTCTGAGTCACTTCTGTCATTGAGAGTTGTTTGTTAATATTCTACTCATGCGGGCATTCTGAGTCACTTCTGTCATTGAGAGTTGTTTGTTAATATTCTACTTATTGGGGCATTCTGAGTCACTTCTGTCATTGAGAGTTGTTTGCTAATATTCTACTCATGCGGGCATTCTGAGTCACTTCTGTCATTGAGAGTTGTTTGTTAATATTCTACTCATGCGGGCATTCTGAGTCACTTCTGTCATTGAGAGTTGTTTGTTAATATTCTACTCATGCGGGCATTCTGAGTCACTTCTGTCATTGAGAGTTGTTTGTTAATATTCTACTCATGCGGGCATTCTGAGTCACTTCTGTCATTGAGAGTTGTTTGTTAATATTCTACTCATGCGGGCATTCTGAGTCACTTCTGTCATTGAGAGTTCTTTGCTAATATTCTACTTATTGGGGCATTCTGAGTCACTTCTGTCATTGAGAGTTCTTTGTTAATATTCTACTCATGCGGGCATTCTGAGTCACTTCTGTCATTGAGAGTTGTTTGTTAATATTCTACTCATGCGGGCATTCTGAGTCACTTCTGTCATTGAGAGTTGTTTGTTAATATTCTACTCATGCGGGCATTCTGAGTCACTTCTGTCATTGAGAGTTGTTTGTTAATATTCTACTCGTGCGGGCATTCTGAGTCACTTCTGTCATTGAGAGTTCTTTGTTAATATTCTACTTATTGGGGCATTCTGAGTCACTTCTGTCATTGAGAGTTCTTTGCTAATATTCTACTCATGCGGGCATTCTGAGTCACTTCTGTCATTGAGAGTTGTTTGTTAATATTCTACTCATGCGGGCATTCTGAGTCACTTCTGTCATTGAGAGTTCTTTGTTAATATTCTACTTATTGGGGCATTCTGAGTCACTTCTGTCATTGAGAGTTCTTTGCTAATATTCTACTCTTGCGGGCATTCTGAGTCACTTCTGTCATTGAGAGTTCTTTGTTAATATTCTACTCATGCGGGCATTCTGAGTCACTTCTGTCATTGAGAGTTCTTTGTTAATATTCTACTCTTGCGGGCATTCTGAGTCACTTCTGTCATTGAGAGTTGTTTGCTAATATTCTACTTATTGGGGCATTCTGAGTCACTTCTGTCATTGAGAGTTCTTTGCTAATATTCTACTTATTGGGGCATTCTGAGTCACTTCTGTCATTGAGAGTTCTTTGCTAATATTCTACTTATTGGGGCATTCTGAGTCACTTCTGTCATTGAGAGTTCTTTGTTAATATTCTACTTATTGGGGCATTCTGAGTCACTTCTGTCATTGAGAGTTCTTTGTTAATATTCTACTTATTGGGGCATTCTGAGTCACTTCTGTCATTGAGAGTTCTTTGTTAATATTCTACTTATTGGGGCATTCTGAGTCACTTCTGTCATTGAGAGTTCTTTGTTAATATTCTACTTATTGGGGCATTCTGAGTCACTTCTGTCATTGAGAGTTCTTTGTTAATATTCTACTCATGCGGGCATTCTGAGTCACTTCTGTCATTGAGAGTTGTTTGTTAATATTCTACTCATGCGGGCATTCTGAGTCACTTCTGTCATTGAGAGTTGTTTGTTAATATTCTACTCATGCGGGCATTCTGAGTCACTTCTGTCATTGAGAGTTCTTTGTTAATATTCTACTCATGCGGGCATTCTGAGTCACTTCTGTCATTGAGAGTTCTTTGTTAATATTCTACTTATTGGGGCATTCTGAGTCACTTCTGTCATTGAGAGTTCTTTGTTAATATTCTACTTATTGGGGCATTCTGAGTCACTTCTGTCATTGAGAGTTCTTTGTTAATATTCTACTTATTGGGGCATTCTGAGTCACTTCTGTCATTGAGAGTTCTTTGTTAATATTCTACTTATTGGGGCATTCTGAGTCACTTCTGTCATTGAGAGTTCTTTGTTAATATTCTACTCATGCGGGCATTCTGAGTCACTTCTGTCATTGAGAGTTCTTTGTTAATATTCTACTCATGCGGGCATTCTGAGTCACTTCTGTCATTGAGAGTTGTTTGTTAATATTCTACTCATGCGGGCATTCTGAGTCACTTCTGTCATTGAGAGTTCTTTGCTAATATTCTACTCATGCGGGCATTCTGAGTCACTTCTGTCATTGAGAGTTCTTTGTTAATATTCTACTCATGCGGGCATTCTGAGTCACTTCTGTCATTGAGAGTTCTTTGTTAATATTCTACTTATTGGGCATTCTGAGTCACTTCTGTCATTGAGAGTTCTTTGTTAATATTCTACTCATGCGGGCATTCTGAGTCACTTCTGTCATTGAGAGTTCTTTGTTAATATTCTACTTATTGGGGCATTCTGAGTCACTTCTGTCATTGAGAGTTCTTTGTTAATATTCTACTCATGCGGGCATTCTGAGTCACTTCTGTCATTGAGAGTTGTTTGTTAATATTCTACTCATGCGGGCATTCTGAGTCACTTCTGTCATTGAGAGTTCTTTGTTAATATTCTACTTATTGGGGCATTCTGAGTCACTTCTGTCATTGAGAGTTCTTTGTTAATATTCTACTCATGCGGGCATTCTGAGTCACTTCTGTCATTGAGAGTTCTTTGTTAATATTCTACTCATGCGGGCATTCTGAGTCACTTCTGTCATTGAGAGTTCTTTGTTAATATTCTACTTATTGGGGCATTCTGAGTCACTTCTGTCATTGAGAGTTGTTTGTTAATATTCTACTCGTGCGGGCATTCTGAGTCACTTCTGTCATTGAGAGTTCTTTGTTAATATTCTACTTATTGGGGCATTCTGAGTCACTTCTGTCATTGAGAGTTCTTTGTTAATATTCTACTTATTGGGGCATTCTGAGTCACTTCTGTCATTGAGAGTTCTTTGTTAATATTCTACTTATTGGGGCATTCTGAGTCACTTCTGTCATTGAGAGTTCTTTGTTAATATTCTACTTATTGGGGCATTCTGAGTCACTTCTGTCATTGAGAGTTCTTTGTTAATATTCTACTCATGCGGGCATTCTGAGTCACTTCTGTCATTGAGAGTTCTTTGCTAATATTCTACTCATGCGGGCATTCTGAGTCACTTCTGTCATTGAGAGTTCTTTGTTAATATTCTACTCATGCGGGCATTCTGAGTCACTTCTGTCATTGAGAGTTCTTTGCTAATATTCTACTCTTGCGGGCATTCTGAGTCACTTCTGTCATTGAGAGTTGTTTGTTAATATTCTACTTATTGGGGCATTCTGAGTCACTTCTGTCATTGAGAGTTCTTTGTTAATATTCTACTTATTGGGGCATTCTGAGTCACTTCTGTCATTGAGAGTTCTTTGTTAATATTCTACTCATGCGGGCATTCTGAGTCACTTCTGTCATTGAGAGTTCTTTGTTAATATTCTACTTATTGGGGCATTCTGAGTCACTTCTGTCATTGAGAGTTCTTTGTTAATATTCTACTTATTGGGGCATTCTGAGTCACTTCTGTCATTGAGAGTTCTTTGTTAATATTCTACTCATGCGGGCATTCTGAGTCACTTCTGTCATTGAGAGTTCTTTGTTAATATTCTACTCATTGGGGCATTCTGAGTCACTTCTGTCATTGAGAGTTGTTTGTTAATATTCTACTCATGCGGGCATTCTGAGTCACTTCTGTCATTGAGAGTTGTTTGTTAATATTCTACTCATGCGGGCATTCTGAGTCACTTCTGTCATTGAGAGTTCTTTGTTAATATTCTACTCTTGCGGGCATTCTGAGTCACTTCTGTCATTGAGAGTTGTTTGTTAATATTCTACTCGTGCGGGCATTCTGAGTCACTTCTGTCATTGAGAGTTGTTTGTTAATATTCTACTTATTGGGGCATTCTGAGTCACTTCTGTCATTGAGAGTTCTTTGTTAATATTCTACTTATTGGGGCATTCTGAGTCACTTCTGTCATTGAGAGTTCTTTGTTAATATTCTACTTATTGGGGCATTCTGAGTCACTTCTGTCATTGAGAGTTCTTTGTTAATATTCTACTTATTGGGGCATTCTGAGTCACTTCTGTCATTGAGAGTTCTTTGTTAATATTCTACTCGTGCGGGCATTCTGAGTCACTTCTGTCATTGAGAGTTCTTTGTTAATATTCTACTCATGCGGGCATTCTGAGTCACTTCTGTCATTGAGAGTTCTTTGTTAATATTCTACTCATGCGGGCATTCTGAGTCACTTCTGTCATTGAGAGTTGTTTGCTAATATTCTACTCATGCGGGCATTCTGAGTCACTTCTGTCATTGAGAGTTGTTTGTTAATATTCTACTCGTGCGGGCATTCTGAGTCACTTCTGTCATTGAGAGTTCTTTGTTAATATTCTACTTATTGGGGCATTCTGAGTCACTTCTGTCATTGAGAGTTGTTTGTTAATATTCTACTCATGCGGGCATTCTGAGTCACTTCTGTCATTGAGAGTTCTTTGTTAATATTCTACTTATTGGGGCATTCTGAGTCACTTCTGTCATTGAGAGTTCTTTGTTAATATTCTACTCATGCGGGCATTCTGAGTCACTTCTGTCATTGAGAGTTCTTTGTTAATATTCTACTCATGCGGGCATTCTGAGTCACTTCTGTCATTGAGAGTTCTTTGTTAATATTCTACTTATTGGGGCATTCTGAGTCACTTCTGTCATTGAGAGTTGTTTGTTAATATTCTACTCATGCGGGCATTCTGAGTCACTTCTGTCATTGAGAGTTGTTTGTTAATATTCTACTCATGCGGGCATTCTGAGTCACTTCTGTCATTGAGAGTTCTTTGTTAATATTCTACTCATGAAGGGCATTCTGAGTCACTTCTGTCATTGAGAGTTCTTTGTTAATATTCTACTCATGCGGGCATTCTGAGTCACTTCTGTCATTGAGAGTTCTTTGTTAATATTCTACTCATGCGGGCATTCTGAGTCACTTCTGTCATTGAGAGTTCTTTGTTAATATTCTACTCATGCGGGCATTCTGAGTCACTTCTGTCATTGAGAGTTCTTTGTTAATATTCTACTTATTGGGGCATTCTGAGTCACTTCTGTCATTGAGAGTTCTTTGTTAATATTCTACTCATGCGGGCATTCTGAGTCACTTCTGTCATTGAGAGTTCTTTGTTAATATTCTACTCATGCGGGCATTCTGAGTCACTTCTGTCATTGAGAGTTCTTTGTTAATATTCTACTTATTGGGGCATTCTGAGTCACTTCTGTCATTGAGAGTTCTTTGTTAATATTCTACTCATGCGGGCATTCTGAGTCACTTCTGTCATTGAGAGTTCTTTGTTAATATTCTACTCATGCGGGCATTCTGAGTCACTTCTGTCATTGAGAGTTGTTTGTTAATATTCTACTCATGCGGGCATTCTGAGTCACTTCTGTCATTGAGAGTTGTTTGTTAATATTCTACTCATGCGGGCATTCTGAGTCACTTCTGTCATTGAGAGTTGTTTGTTAATATTCTACTCATGCGGGCATTCTGAGTCACTTCTGTCATTGAGAGTTGTTTGTTAATATTCTACTCATGCGGGCATTCTGAGTCACTTCTGTCATTGAGAGTTGTTTGTTAATATTCTACTTATTGGGGCATTCTGAGTCACTTCTGTCATTGAGAGTTGTTTGTTAATATTCTACTTATTGGGGCATTCTGAGTCACTTCTGTCATTGAGAGTTGTTTGTTAATATTCTACTCATGCGGGCATTCTGAGTCACTTCTGTCATTGAGAGTTGTTTGTTAATATTCTACTTATTGGGGCATTCTGAGTCACTTCTGTCATTGAGAGTTGTTTGTTAATATTCTACTCATGCGGGCATTCTGAGTCACTTCTGTCATTGAGAGTTCTTTGTTAATATTCTACTCATGCGGGCATTCTGAGTCACTTCTGTCATTGAGAGTTCTTTGTTAATATTCTACTCATGCGGGCATTCTGAGTCACTTCTGTCATTGAGAGTTGTTTGTTAATATTCTACTCATGCGGGCATTCTGAGTCACTTCTGTCATTGAGAGTTCTTTGCTAATATTCTACTCATGCGGGCATTCTGAGTCACTTCTGTCATTGAGAGTTCTTTGCTAATATTCTACTAATTTGGGGCATTCTGAGTCACTTCTGTCATTGAGAGTTGTTTGTTAATATTCTACTCATGCGGGCATTCTGAGTCACTTCTGTCATTGAGAGTTCTTTGTTAATATTCTACTTATTGGGGCATTCTGAGTCACTTCTGTCATTGAGAGTTCTTTGTTAATATTCTACTCATGCGGGCATTCTGAGTCACTTCTGTCA
>JAWQFJ010001251.1:79123-101701 GCA_034096865.1 Theodoxus fluviatilis
TAATAGTAGTAGTAGGAGGAGGAGGGATGGTGGCTGTCCCCATCCAGTCATGCTTGCCTTATAGACGCCTGCAGTGGCCCAGTCTTCAGTAAGTCAAGGCAGCTGTAGAAGTAGTTGGAGCCGTAGTAGAAGTAGCAGAAGCAGTAGTAATAGTAGTAGTAGGAGGAGGAGGGATGGTGGCTGTCCCCATCCAGTCATGCTTGCCTTATAGACGCCTGCAGTGGCCCAGTCTTCAGTAAGTCAAGGCAGCTGTAGAAGTAGTTGGAGCAGTAGTAGAAGTAGCAGAAGCAGTAGTAGTAGGAGGAGGAGGAGGGATGTGGATCTCATGTAGGACAAGATCAAAGGGGCTGTCCCCATCCAGTCATGCTTGCCTTGTAGACACCTGCAGTGGCCCAGTCTTCAGTAAGTCAAGGCAGTAGAAGTAATAGTAGCAATAGTAGTAGTAGTAGGAAAAGTAGTAGTAGTGGAGTTGACAGTGGTGATGGTGATGGTTGTGCCAGCAATGATGGTGATGGTTGAAGTAATAGTAGTTACAATAACAGTTTGGAGTTAGTGAAGGACAAGATGTGGTGAGAGACTGACAGCCAGCCCTGCTGAAAATGGAGCATTACCTCCAAAAACGGACACCTGCCTCATTCTCACTACATGGCTGCCTTGGCTGCCTGCATTCTAGTCCACTAGAGGCTTCGCCTACCTGCGAAAGTGTCTCTAGCACAGTTGACATCACGTGATGAAAGGATTTCGTAAGAAAAATTCAAATGAGGGTCACACAAGAGGTTTGTGGGATAGTCAATCTGCTCCCTGACATACGCCGTTAAAGTAGTTCTAAGACTATTCCGCACAAAACTCATTACTTACTCTTTTTGAGGCAATAAACAAGTGTTTAATCGATAAAATAAAATGTTTGTGTTGAAATGGAAACAAGTTTTGACATCTAAATGATTTCTGTAAAAGGTGGAGAGAAAAATTGTATCAGAACGAACTATTTTTGGCGCAATGCTGTAATGTGAAGGGTCAAGTCTATTACGCATTCATTGCGAACTGTGCCAGAGTCACTTCTGACTCTGGTTCACAGAATGGGCTGCCTGAAGTCATGTGATGGGAAGGGAAGGAAGTGACTGAAGAGATGTACCAGTGTGAAGATGTATTTTGAGGAGAGTCTATTAATTAATTTGACTTGCATTATCATAGTGTTCTGTTGCATCTTGGCATCTTCCCCTCCCCATAGTGTGTGGATGTCCAGCATGCGCTGTGTGTTGCAAGTCTTGCAGTAGGAATACTGCTCTCTGGCAACCAGGAAGTACTGCATTTGTTGATGACAACAATGATGATGACGTTTTCTAGGTTGAGGAGGAGTGGTGGTGGTGGTGGTGGTGGTGGTGGTGGTGGTGGTGGTGGTGGTGGTGGTGGTGGTGGTGAAAATAATATCAATGATGATGAGGATGGAGGATGCGTGGGAGGACAATACTGCAGAGCATACTGCCCAGTCGGACTGCTGCAGGCGGGCCACACTAGGGGACTCATGGAGGAGAGGGATGCTGGAAAGACAGAGAAGATGACATAACACAAGCTGATGGGCCACAGCATTTTCTAGTGAAGCATGGTGGTAGCACGGGTGGGGTGTGATGCCTCGGGCAGGCAGGGAGTATGGAGACGGCGTGCTCGTCTCTCTCCCTTCACTCCCTCCAAGGGGTCAGCAGACAAGAAAGGCATGGTATCACATTTCTCTGTCTTTATTCTTAGCAACAGTGCAGTACATGGCCACCGCCTGCTGGGCTGACCTCTCCGTCGCCTCTCTGTGCCCTCTTTTGCCTCTGTACTGCTCTGGCTTTATATAGCCACTACGCGGACCTCAGCGAGAGCAGACAAAATTTCTAAGTCAAAATTTGGACCTGTGATTCCCAGTGGAAGCAAATTGTGCTAACATAACAGCTTCTAACAACTATTGGAGGCTTAAATCAACAGTCCCATATGACAAACTTCACTCTGTTGGAAAGTGTGTTAGTCAAAGCACACTCTGCGCCAATGAATGAATTCCAAAAGTGGTTTGTATACGAATGAATGGCAAGTGAAGTATTTATGGTGCCAATTAAATCAGGTACTTATTCATCGTTTTCTTTTAATATTACTGTTTACAACTCACGGAGTGCAGGTTGCCATATATGGGATGATTGATAAGAATAAACACTAGGTTTTTATTCAATACTACAAACAGTACATGGTACATTAGATGAATAAACTCTAAAATTTGATGTGCTCTCAAGCAATGAAATATAAGTCAGAAGTCAAGGGTAGTGCAGGCGAGGAAGTGAGTGTGCGAATAACATGTATCTCTAAGGCAGCAACAGAGTGTCAGAGAAACACGTCTTCTCACGTATCTCTGCAGTTTCAATCAACTCGCGCAAGTGTGGGAACAGATAAGAGACAGCACGTTGAATTACAGTGGTCTGGACAAGTCTCTATATCCTATTCTCACCCCCTTACACTAGCATAAATGCCCTTGTAAAAACGCAGCCTGTCCGATGCTGTGTCCCCTCAGGTTGTGTCTTACATCATGTTCGCTGTCTTTCCCTCGCCTCGAATGAGTCCAGGCCCACCTGTGGAAGTCTAACCTACTCCCCACCCCAAGCCCTCTAACCTGATGTTACTTTGTGCCAGATGCGGCCAGACCCAGTGCGTGCCAAGCTACTCCCCACCCCAAGCCCTCTAACCTGATGTTGCTTTGTGCCAGACCCAGTGTGCGTGCCAAGCTACTCCCCACCCCAAGCCCTCTAACCTGATGTTGCTTTGTGCCAGATGCGGCCAGACCCAGTGCGTGCCAAGCTACTCCCCACCCCAAGCCCTCTAACCTGATGTTACTTTGTGCCAGATGCGGCCAGACCCAGTGTGTGCCAAGCTACTCCCCACCCCCAAGCCCTCTAACCTGATGTTGCTTTGTGCCAGATGCAGCCAGACCCAGTGTGTGCCAAGCTACTCCCCACCCCAAGCCCTCTAACCTGATGTTGCTTTGTGCCAGATGCGGCCAGACCCAGTGCGTGCCAAGCTACTCCCCACCCCAAGCCCTCTAACCTGATGTTGCTTTGTGCCAGATGCGGCCAGACCCAGTGCGTGCCAAGCTACTCCCCACCCCAAGCCCTCTAACCTGATGTTACTTTGTGCCAGATGTGGCCAGACCCCGTGCGTGCCAAGCTACTCCCCATCCCAAGCCCTCTAACCTGATGTTACTTTGTGCCAGATGCGGCCAGACCCAGTGTGTGCCAAGCTACTCCCCACCCCAAGCCCTCTAACCTGATGTTACTTTGTGCCAGATGCGGCCAGACCCTGTGCGTGCCAAGCTGCTGGAGCTGATCCAGGTGTGGTCCCACGCCTTCCGCAATGAAGCCAGCTACAAAGTGGTGCAGGACACCTACAATATCATGAAGATGGAAGGTGAGTCTGTGTGTGTGTGTGTACATTTGTGTGTGTGCATGTGTGTGTGTGTGTATGTGTGTGTGTGTGTGTGTGTGCATGTGTCTGAGTGTGTGTGTTTGGTTTTGTGTGTGTGTGTCTCTGTGGTTTTGTGTGTGTGTGTACATTTGTGTGTGTGCATATGTGTGTGTGTTTGTGTGTGTGTGTGTGTGTATGGGTGTGTATTTTGTCATACTCATAGAGAGTGTTTGGATGGAGATTCGGGGTAGGTATTGGGAGAATAGATGTCTGTAGGGGTGTGCATGATAATAATTTCATCCTGTGAAAATCAATTAGATTCCAATTAGGGAAATGAGTCCTATGCCATGGTCATATAACAAGAACCTCAGGCATTCCACCACTCCCTCTGTTGCTGTCTGGACATGTTGTGCTTCATTTCTCTCTCCTTGCTCAGCTGTCTGTCACAACTGTTCCTTCATTTTGAATGGATTTGCTCCCTTACTGCCTTTTTACACACTGTGTGTGTGTGTGTGTGTGTGTGTGTGTGTGTGTGTACGTCTCCTCTGAGAAACTGAACAGATGTCCACAGTTATGTTCACCCGTTCACATCAAGAGGTTACTTTACTGTCTCGCCCTTCCATGAACTGATGTCCTTCCTAGTTTCCACCTTCCCCTCATTGTAGTCCTCTTCCCTCTGTACATGTAGATCTGTGTTGAATTGACTCACACCTATGTTGTGGACCATGAGTACCCCAGTCAAATTGACAGCTGTTGTCACTTTCTTTGAAATGATTTGATCCATGATTTATGAAAAGTTTTGGGTATTGATCAGACTCAGTGGAAGATATCTACACAAAATTATCACTTGGGGAGCTAAGACCTTGGCCTCTCACTCAGCAGAAGTGAGGTTCTGCACTGATTCTTTCTTGTCTTAGAACACATTGTATATCATTGTATCTCAACATATCCCCCCAGAATCTTCCAAGATGTATACAGAGATCTGTGAACATTGTGACATCAGTTTCGGTCTCTTGGCCTTGCTCATTTAGATGGCAATGTGGTAAATTTCAAGTAAATGTTAACTTGCCTGAATACTCGTGCTAAAAAAATTTAATGATATTTTTTAACTTTCCCCTAGATGCAATTTGTAAAGTTTGTCATTGAAGATGTGGACAAAGCTTTGGAGTGTCTTGAAGTTCTTCATGGCTCTTGGATGTGTCCAAGCTATCAGTGGTCCAAGGGTCTATAGTAGACTGGTTGATTCTTTGTGTAGCCTGAACTACATACATGTACATCTTGCAATGCACCCTGGTGATTGCCTGCCCTCTAGCTTCCTCTATCTTTATCTGCTCAATGGCAGGTTCTTTCATAGGCATGTGCTCACTCCTCTACTGGTGATGTTCAGTCTTCCTTCTATTCTCCCTCCCGCCCACCTGCAATAATTGTAGTTTATTGGCCTTTGGCTTCCATGTCCACTCAGCATTGGATGTGTCAAAGTGAGAGACAACGTGACATGAAGAGTCTCTTGTGTGCATCTACATCACTCAGCATTGGATGTGTCAAAGTGAGAGACAACCTGACATGAAGAGTCTCTTGTGTGCATCTACATCACTCAGCATTGGATGTGTCAAAGTGAGAGACAACGTGACATGAAGAGTCTCTTGTGTGCATCTACATCACTCAGCATTGGGTGTGTCAAAGTGAGAGACAACGTGACATGAAGAGTCTCTTGTGTGCATCTACATCACTCAGCAGACAGGGTAACAGGATTTGGTTTCATCGCATGCATGAGTGAATGGTTCCAGCTTTCAGGGGTCGGGGCTCTAGAGATTGAATGCTGTTGAAAGGAGTATCTTGTGTATCTAGGGGGCAGACTTTATTCTTGAAAGAGGCTTGTGTTGGTGTGGAATAAGTGAAGCTTGTAAAATGTGGCAGTTGCATGTCCTGAGAATGAAAGAGGAAGGGAGTTACTACTGCTTCATCAGTGCTGCCGTGCATCAGTGTGTAAACATCAGTGCAGCATGGCTGGTGAAAACAGAGCAAGTGTGCTGTGTCATTGCCACTTTGAAAGCTATCTCTCTGTCAGTGTAACACGACTCTTTACCTCTGCGTGTGTGTACTATCAAATGGGTAACCCTGTGTCTATGTGCAGTGTTGGCATGGTCGTGTTGGAATATGTGAGTGTGTGTAAATGCAAGTGAAGTCAAGTCTGGGTAACACCTGGTGTAAAAGCTTCTGTGTCACAGTCTAGTGCCTTTTCCTGCCAGTCACACCTGCCTGTCTGTCATTCATGGATGCTTCATAGCTTCAGTTCAGTGCTGATGTCATCCTGATTGTACTTTGATGAGATACTTGCAAGGACTTTGAGATAAGTTGGAAGAAGTCATTCAAGAAGTATATGAATTAGTCTGAGTGATTGCATTATGTGAAAGAAGGCAAAAGAAAGGAGATGGTTGTGATACTGATGTATGGAAAGGAGATGGTTGTGATACTGATGTATGGAAAGGAGATGGTTGTGATACTGATGTATGGAAAGGAGATGGTTGTGATACTGATGTATGGAAAGGAGATGGTTGTGATACTGATGTATGGAAAGGAGATGGTTGTGATACTGATGTATGGAAAGGAGATGGTTGTGATACTGATGTATGGAAAGGAGATGGTTGTGATACTGATGTATGGAAAGGAGATGGTTGTGATACTGATGTATGGAAAGGAGATGGCTGTGATACTGATGTATGGAAAGGAGATGGCTGTGATACTGATGTATGGAAAGGAGATGGTTGTGATACTGATGTATGGAAAGGAGATGGCTGTGATACTGATGTATGGAAAGGAGATGGTTGTGATACTGATGTATGGAAAGGAGATGGTTGTGATACTGATGTATGGAAAGGAGATGGTTGTGATACTGATGTATGGAAAGGAGATGGTTGTGATACTGATGTATGGAAAGGAGATGGTTGTGATACTGATGTATGGAAAGGAGATGGTTGTGATACTGATGTATGGAAAGGAGATGGTTGTGATACTGATGTATGGAAAGGAGATGGTTGTGATACTGATGTATGGAAAGGAGATGGTTGTGATACTGATGTATGGAAAGGAGATGGTTGTGATACTGATGTATGGAAAGGAGATGGTTGTGATACTGATGTATGGAAAGGAGATGGTTGTGATACTGATGTATGGAAAGGAGATGGTTGTGATACTGATGTATGGAAAGGAGATGGTTGTGATACTGATGTATGGAAAGGAGATGGTTGTGATACTGATGTATGGAAAGGAGATGGCTGTGATACTGATGTATGGAAAGGAGATGGTTGTGATACTGATGTATGGAAGGGAGAGGATTCAAATGAGATATTTAGTGGTATGAAGGACAATTTCACACAGATCTTCTTCTCCTTTCTTTTTCATGTTTGTTGTTGTTTTGTTTTATTTTGATTTGTGTGTTAATACTCGCAGGACATGTGAGGAATGATTTATTTCTGTGGCTGTGGTGCCTTGTATTCTACAGATAACAGTGTGTTTATCTTTGAGGGAGGTGTTATGTAGGAGGGGCACTCTGGTTCTCAGTTTACTTAACCTTCTTGATTCTGAATCTGAATCCAAATTCCGTCTGCTGGTTCCCACAGCCCTCCTTCTCAGATAAGCTGGTGCTGGATGCTACTCCTATTTTTAGGACAGGTCAGCCAATGAGAGTGCAGCACAGGGGGAATCCCCATTTAGCTCTGACAGTCAGGTCACCTGACTGTTAGGCAGAGGCTGGTGGCTGTGAGTCATGCGGGAGTGTGGCAGTGTTCCGGGTGTGTCCCAGTGTTCCGTTGCATGTGCAGTGAGTGTACAGTGTAAATTGTGCTGCCTTTTCCTTCCCACAAACTGAACAGTTGTCGGCTGCCTTCACTCAGTGAGGATCGTTTCAGGTGTCTACTGCTTCCCAAATAACCCTGAGTCTGAGTCTCAGTTCAACCCTTCCAAGGTCTGTGCATGGTCCTGGCTTCCGTATCTCTTCTTTCCTTTTGCTATCAGTCCAATGTTGAGCTCTATGAGGGTGTCTAACTTTAGTGCTGTTTGTTTATGGCATAATGGTTCATTTCCTACAAATGTGGTTGTGTCTGAAGTCAGCCTGTTGTGTGGTAGAGTTTCCTCTGATAAGCTGTTGTTGCTTGACCCATTTGTACTGTAGGACATCTGTGTCTCGGTTTGCATGATTCTTGACCTGGCTTTTGGTTTATGCTAGTGTGTATATGTTCATGAGTGTGTGCGTGTGCATGTGTTCATGAATGTGTGTGTGTGTGTGTGTGTGTGTGTGTGTGTGTGTGTGTGTGTGTGTGTGTGCATGTCGTCATGAGTGTGTGTGTATATGTGTGTGTGCGTGTGTGTGTGTGTGTGTGTGTGCATGTTGTCATGAGTGTGTGTGTATATAAGTGTGTGTGTGTGTGTGTGCATGCATGCGTGCGTGTGTGTGCGCATGCTGGCACATGCATGTGGTCATGAGTGTGTGTGTGCGTGCATGCACGTGTGTCTTCCGCTCTCTTAATCCATGTTCTTTTCTTTATTTGTATTACATCCTCTGATTTCTGTTCCAGGCTACAGCTTCCCTGTGCTGAAAGAGGCTGACGCTATGTTCTTTGCGGAGAAGGCACCAGAATGGAAGGATGGGGAAGTCTGCACGCGCTGCCGCGTGTCCTTTGGCGTCATCCAGAGGAAGGTTGGTCTTCTGCTTGTCTGTGTGTTGTGTGTGATCCTGCCTGTCTGTGTGTTGTATGTGATCCTGCCTGTCTGTGTGTTGTGTGTGGTCCTGCCTGTCTGTGTGTTGTGTGTGATCCTGCCTGTCTGTGTGTTGTGTGTGATCCTGCCTGTCTGTGTGTTGTGTGTGATCCTGCCTGTCTGTGTGTTGTGTGTGGTCCTGCCTGTCTGTGTGTTGTGTGTGATCCTGCCTGTCTGTGTGTTGTGTGTGATCCTGCCTGTCTGTGTGTTGTGTGTGGTCCTGCCTGTCTGTGTGTTGTGTGTGATCCTGCCTGTCTGTGTGTGTGTTGTGTGTAGTTTCGCCTGTCTGTGTGTTTGTGTTGTGTGTGGTCCTGCCTGTCTGTGTGTGTGTTGTGTGGGTGTGTGTTGTGTGTGTGTGTGTGTGTAGTGTGTGTGTGTTGTGTGTCTGTGTGTGTGTTGTGTGTAGTCCTGCCTGTCTGTGTGTGTGTTGTGTGTGTAGTTTTGCCTGTCTGTTTTTAGTATTGTGTGTGGTCCTGCCTGTCTGTGTGTGTGTTGTGTGTAGTCCTACTTGTCTGTGTGTGTGTGTGTGTGTGTGTGTGTGTGTGTGTGTGTGTGTGTGTGTGTGTGTAGTGTGTGGTCCTGTATGTTGTGTGTTGTGTGTGGTCCTGCCTGTCTGTGTGTGTGTGTGTTGTGCGTAGTCCGGCCTGTCTGTGTGTGTGTTGTGTGTAGTCCTGCTTGTCTGTCTGTTGTGTGTGGTCCTGCCTGTCTGTGTGTGTGTGTTGTGTGTAGTCCTGCCTGTCTGTGTGTTGTGTGTGGTGTGTAGTCCTGCCTCTGTATGTGTGTTGTGTGTGGTCCTGCTTGTCTGTGTGTTGTGTGTTGTGTGTGGTCCTGCCTGTCTCTGTGTGTGTGTGTTGTGTGTAGTCCTGCCTGTCTGTGTGTTATGTAGTCCTGCCTCTGTGTGTGTGTGTGTGTGTGTGTGTGTGTGTGTGTGTGTGGTCCTGCCTGTCTGTGTGTTGTGTGTTGTGTGAGGTGTGTAGTCCTGCCTCTGTGTGTGTTGTGTGTTGTGTGTGGCCCTGCATGTCTGTATGTCTGTGTTGTGTGTAGTCCTGCCTGTCTTTGTGTGTGTGTGTTGTGTGTAGTTCACCTGTCTGTGTGTTTGTGTTGTGGGGAGTCCTGCCTCTGTGTGTTGTGTGTAGTCCTGCCTGTCAGTGTGAGTGTGTTGTGGGGAGTCCTGCCTGTCCGTGTGTGTATGCTGTGTGTAGTCCTGCCTGTCTGTGTGTGTGTGTGTTGTGTGTAGTCCTGCCTGCCTGTGTATTGTGTAGTCCTGCCTCTCTGTGTGTGTGTGTGTGTGTGTGTTTGTGTGGTCCTGCCTCTGTGTGTGTGTGTGTGTGTGTGTTGTGTGTAGTCCTGCCTGTCTGTGTGTGTGTGTTGTGTGTGGTCCTGCCTGTCTGTGTGTGTGTGTTGTGTGTGGTCCTGCCTGTCTGTGTGTGTGTGTGTGTGTGTGTTGTGTGTGGTCTTGCCTGTCTGTGTGTGTGTGTTGTGTGTGGTCTTGCCTGTCTGTGTGTGTGTGTTGTGTGTAGTCCTGCCAGTCTGTGTGGTGTGTGTGGTCCTGCCTGCCTGTGTGTGTGTTGTGTGTAGTCCTGCCTGTCTGTGTTTGTGAGTTGTGTGTAGTCCTGCCTGTCTGTGTGTGTGTGTGTGGTCCTGCCTGTGTGTGTGTGCTGTGTGTAGTCCTGCCTGTCTGTGTGTGTGTGTTGTGTGTTGTCCTGCCTGTCTGTGTGTGTGTGTTGTGTGTAGTCCTGCCTGTCTGTGTGTGTGTTGTGTGTAGTCCTGCCTGTCTGTGTGTGTGTGTTGTGTGTAGCCCTGCCTGTCTTTGTGAGTGTGTTGTGTGTAGCCCTGATCATCTCCATGACATTTGCCTGCTGCCATATTGAGTGTTGAGTCTGTGTTTCAGCGGAATGCCAGTGTACAGTTGTTTGTTTGTTTCTTTGTTTGTTTGTTTGTGGGTTTAAGCTTTGTTTGCTTGCATTTATGGTACACGCAATATATGGCCTTTATCATAAACACTGAGCATTACTTGTGATATTTGGTAGAGTGAGACTTGGTACAGTGAAACTTGGTACAGTGAAACTTGGTACAGTGAAACTTGGTACAGTGAAACTTGGTACAGTGAAACTTGGTACAGTGAAACTTGGTACAGTGAGACTTGGTACAGTGAAACTTGGTACAGTGAAACTTGGTACAGTGAAACTGATAGTGAGACTTGGTACAGTGAAACTTGGTACAGTGAAACTTGGTACAGTGAGACTTGGTACAGTGAAACTTGGTACAGTGAAACTGGTAGTGAAACTTGGTACAGTGAAACTTGGTACAGTGAAACTTGGTACAGTGAAACTTGGTACAGTGAGACTTGGTACAGTGAAACTGGTAGTGAAACTTGGTACAGTGAAACTTGGTACAGTGAAACTTGGTACAGTGAGACTTGGTACAGTGAAACTTGGTACAGTGAAACTTGGTACTGTGAAACTTGGTACAGTGAAACTTGGTACAGTGAAACTTGGTAGTGAAACTTGGTACAGTGAAACTAAACTGGTAGTGAAACTTGATAGAGTGAAACTGGTAGAGGAGGGCAAGGATTTTGTTCATTCCCAGTAGAAGCCCATAGCTGCTTGCCTAATGAATTACATCTTCCCTTTTTTGACTCACATGCGAAGCAAAAGTGAGTCTATGTACTGAGCCGTGTCGTCCGGGCGTCCGTCCGTCCGTCCGGGCGTCCGTCCGTCCGGGCGTCCGTCCGTCCGTAAAAAACTTAAACGTTGGATTTTTCTCGGAGACTATTAAGTCTATCAACACCAAATGTGGCATGATGGTGTATGATGACAAGGCCTCAAAAAAAATACATAGTGACTTGACCTTGCTTCAAGGTCAAGGTCACAGGAGCCATAAATGTGGTCTCAAAAACAGTCATTTTTCACATTTTCCCAATTTTCTCCCACGTTATTGAGAATGGCGACCTTAGCTACAAGTGGTATATAGGTCAAAGCAAGCCCTATCTTTTGATACCAGTTTGGTTGACCTTGCTTCAAGGTCAAGGTCACAGGAGCTCTTCAAAGTTGGATTGTATACATATTTTGAAGTGACCTTGACCCTGAACTATGGAAGATAACTGTTTCAAACTTAATAATTATGTGGGGCACATGTTATACTTTCATCATGAGACACATTTGGTCACATATCATCAAGGTCAAGATCACTTTGACCCTTATGAAATGTGACCAAAATGGGGTAGTGAACCACTAAAAGTGACTATATCTCATGGTAGAAAGTGCCAATAAGCACCATTGTGCTTCCTATGTCTTGAATTAACAGCTTTGTGTTGCATGACCGTGGATGACCTTGACCTTGGGTCAAGGTCACATGTATTTTGGTAGGAAAACTGTGTAAAGCATTTCTTTGTGTATGATGTCATTGGTAGGTTTAGTTGTTTGACCTTGACCTTGAAGGTCACCTCAAGGTCATATAAAGGTCAAGGTCAAGCATGTGAGTCGTATGGGCTTTGCCCTTGTTGTTCCACCCTTTTTACTTGCACACCTATGATCTTGATCTTTCTTTCGTTTGACTTTGAACGTCCTCATTTCCTGCCTCCTTGTTTCCCTTTCTGTGCCTTTCCTCCTCCTCCCCCTCCAGGCCCTTGCTTTCGGTAGGCTTCACCCCAAAAAGAATGGTGGTCGGACTAAAAAGGTTGGTATGCTTCCACCGTTCTTCCTTCCCTTTCTAGGCATCACTCCATATCAAGGTAGTGCAGGCATGCAGCATTTGCACTAGACCCACTTCTAGGGGTTGGGTGGGGTTAAGAAGGCAAAGAAAAAGCCAAAGAAATCTGGGTGACTTGATGTAGAAAGCAAGATCAAGAAATTGAAGATTTTTGTGGTTTGTGTTTGATTGGCTCCAGTGGTAAGCAGGAGGCTTGTATTTGGGCATTAAAGAGTGCATTCTTTAGGATGAAGTCTACGAGGAAAATGTCCACTCGCAGTATGGAATGCCAGGAATACTTTTTGACTCACATGCGAAGCAAAAGAAAGTCTATGTACTCACCCGTTTCGTCCGTCCGGGCGTCCAGGCGTCCGAAAACTTTAACGTTGGATTTTTCTCGGAGACTATTAAGTCTATCAATACCAAATGTGGCATGATGGTGTATGATGACAAGGCCTCAAAAAACATGCATAGTGACTTGTCCTTGCTTCAAGGTCAAGGTCGCAGGGGCCATAAATGTTGTCTAAAAAAACAGTCATTTTTCACATTTTCTCAATTTTCTCTGAAGTTTTTGAGATTGGATACCTCACCTATATATGGTATATAGGGCAAAGTAATCCCTATCTTTTGATACCAGTTTGGTTGACCTTATTTTGGTAGGAAAAAAGTGTAAAGCATTTCTTAGTGTATGATGTCATTGGTATGTTTAGTTGTTTGACCTTGACCTTGAGGGTCACCTGAAGGTCAAGGTCATGTAAAGGTCAAGGTCAATCATGTGAGTCGCATGGGCTTTGCCCTTCTTGTTTTAATATTTTGACTGAAACCCATCCAGATTCTTCCTTTGCTAGGACGGAAAGACCTCCTGTGGTCAGGCGTGAGAATAGACCAACCATGCCTCCCAGCTGCATTTGTAAAAGGCAGACCAAGGAAACTGAAACTTGACTTTCTTTCTCTTCCCTAGTGCTTCTTGCACAGTGGAGGGACTGTGCACCAAGCCTGCTGAAATGATGGAGTTTTAGTCTCAGACTGTCCCTAATGCAGAACCAGAGCATTGCCAAAACGTTTTCATTTCAGATATAATTTTTTCTTTGTCTGATACTTCAGTCCCAATTCCTTCTCCCATTTCCTCTTTCTGTAGATTTTTGTTATGTTGAACTACTCCTCTAAGAAATTTCAATAATATTGTTATACTGATGGTTGTTTTTTTTAATGTAGTTTTCATTTATTAACCCTTGTTTGTTTTTTGCCTTTGACTGCTGAGCAGTGTGGATCTGATCGTACTCTTTCTGTATCAAGATATTTCAACAAACCCAGATTTTTCCCGTCCTGTGGATAGAACCATGGCACTGTGCCTCGCTCATCTTCATACCACAAAGCATGCTTGCCTATCTCCACCTGTTTCAACAAGCAGTAGAGGCTGAGGGGCTGACATGCACTCATGCAAGAGGGGGAGAGCACTGGGAACTGCCAGGAACTGGTGATCTTCATATTTTAGACAAGCTGCAGAGAACATTCATAGACTTTTTCTGTTTCATTTACTGCCAAGGACAACTCAGACTCTTTCTGATGTCATTTATTGCCAAGGACAACACAGACTCATTCTGATGTCATTTACTGCCAAGGACAACACAGACTCATTCTGATGTCATTTACTGCCAAGGACAACACAGACTCTTTCTAATGTCATTTACTGCCAAGGACAACTCAGACTAATTCTGATGTCATTTACTGCCAAGGACAACACAGACTTTTTCTGATGTCATTTACTGCCAAGGACAACTCAGCCTCTTTCTGATGTCATTTACTGCCAAGGACAACTCAGACTAATTCTGATGTCATTTACTGCCAAGGACAACACAGACTCTTTCTAATGTCATTTACTGCCAAGGACAACACAGACTCTTTCTAATGTCATTTACTGCCAAGGACAACTCAGACTAATTCTGATGTCATTTACTGCCAAGGACAACACAGACTTTTTCTGATGTCATTTACTGCCAAGGACAACTCAGCCTCTTTCTGATGTCATTTACTGCCAAGGACAACTCAGACTAATTCTGATGTCATTTACTGCCAAGGACAACACAGACTCTTTCTAATGTCATGTACTGCCAAGGAACACCATAGATTCTTTCTGATGTCATTTGCTGTCTAAAGAGTGGAAGATACAGGCAGTAGTTGTGGTGTGAGTAGATGTCATTCTTAGCCAAGAACATCCAAGTGTCACATAGAACAGTGGTCTGTATGGTTTGACTGCTGCCTCTGGTCTGTCTGCCAGCAGTAATGGAGGTGCGATTCAAGTTGGCAGCTTGAAAGTGTTGTTGAAACAACCATGCAAACACGAATTTGATCAAAATTCAAATGCTGATGCTCCCCACTATTGCTTGTGTTACAGCACCATTGCAGAAACTGTGGCGATGTGTTCTGTGACAAGTGCTCCTCCAAGAATTCGACCATCCCTCGATTTGGCATCGAGAAGGAGGTCCGCGTCTGTGATGCCTGCTACGACAAGCTGAACAAGTGAGTCTGCCCATGTCTTGATGCCAGTGTCAATATAATATCTCATATACACAGACATAGAGTAATTGAATGGGAGGAATGATGTTATGAAGGTGCAGTTTTTTTACTCACATGCGAAGCAAAAGTGAGTCTCGGAGACTATTAAGTCTATCAACACCCAATTTGGCATGATGGTGTATGATGACAAGGCGTCAAAAAACATACATAGTGACTTGACCTTGCTTCAAGGTCAAGGTTGCAGGGGCCGTAAATGTTGCCTAAAAATAAGCCATTTTTCACATTTCCCAATTTTCTCTGAAGTTTTTGAGATTGGATACCTGACCTATATATGGTGTATAGGGCAAAGTAATCCCTATATTTTGATACCAGTTTGATTGACCTTGCTTTAAGGTCAAGGTCACAGGAGCTCTTTAAAGTTGGATTGTATACATATTTTGAAGTGACCTTGACCCTGAACTATGGAAGATAACTCTTCCAAACTTCATAACATTGTAGTACACGTGTTATACTTTCATACTAGGTAACCCGTGTCGTCCGTCCGGGCGTCCGGGCGTTCTGTCATCCGTAACAAACTTTAAACGTTGGATTTTTCTCGGAGACTATTAAGTCTATCAACACCCAATTTGGCATGATGGTGTGGGATGACAAGGCGTACAAAAACATACATAGTGACTTGACCTTGCTTCAAGGGCAAGGTCTCAGGAGCTCTTCAAAGTTGGATTGTATACATATTTTGAAGTGACCTTGACCCTGAACTATGGAAGATAACTGTTTCAAACTTAATAATTATGTGGGGCACATGTTATACTTTCATCATGAGACACATTTGGTCACATATCATTAAGGTCAAGGTCACTTTGACCCCTATGAAATGTGACCAAAATGGGGTAGAGAACCACTAAAAGTGACCATATCTCATGGTAGAAAGTGCCAATAAGCACCATTGTGCTTCCTATGTCTTGAATTAACAGCTTTGTGTTGCATGACCTTGGATGACCTTGACTGTATTTTGGTAGGAAAACTGTGTAAAGCAGTTCTTAGTGTATGATGTCATTGCTAAGTTTAGTTGTTTGACCTTGACCTTGAATGTCACCTGAAGGTCAAGGTCATGTAAAGGTCAAGGTCAAGCATGTGAGTCGTATGGGCTTTGCCCTTCTTGTTCATTCATCTGTCCATCCTTGGATAAGGAATAGCAAATGCACAGCACCTTTGAAATTCTTCATGGTGGTGGGATGTAATAGCTGCAACAGTGAATTTTGATTTTTTTTTTTACTTTGATCCAGCTGGGAGACAACTGGTCTTACACTTCACATTTTCTCCTAGATTGCATGGTGTGGGAATCTAAAACTTGTGTAATTGCTTGGAAAGGACTTGGATGTTTATCATGCATGACATGACTGACTGACTGACATTAGCAGTACTAAGACTCTTAGTAAGATTGGTATCATTCATAGCCTCAGCCTTGACAGAGGTGGAGACTGAGAATCAGAGTAATGCTGGATGTACTGTATATGTGTGTGATATGATGACATTTTTTCTCATGCAGCAGTGTTGATGGAGTCACTGATTGCCTTGAGTACTGAAGGTTGATTGGAAACTTTTTCTTTTTGCCCAGGATGAGCAAGAAGGGGGAGGATGACCTTCCTGCAGAGTACCTGGCCAGCCCTCTGTCCAAACAGCCTCAGGTAGGGAGGCACAATGAGGCAAGTGCTGCGACAAGTGGTCTGGGAGTCTGGTGGGTGCAGTGATGGAGTTACTAGGACTCTAGTCCAGTGGTCAGACTGGAGCATTAGACTGCTGTTGCTTGCAGCTAGGGGTAGTGGTGTTTGAAGCTGTATGGATCTTAGAGCAGCTTCCTTGGGCAGGATGCTTAAGGCTATGTTTCTGTCTCAAATAAGGGTCCCCTGAAGACTTCACTTTGACACTTGTTTTAAGTTTTCAACAGCAAAACCCCCTCAAATGATTGTGAAAAATGTCAAAAATATAGAAATCAAGGCAGCTGATGCCATGGTAACCATGATTAGAAATTTTAGTTTACGAAAATTTCCTCTTTTTGGTAATCTTCTGAGGCTTCAGCAAGAGAAACACTTGTAAAATTGTGGTTGGTGAAACTTCTGCACATGGAGAATAAAGTGACAGAGAAAAAACTTGAAATTTACCTCTCAGGACTTTGTACAAGCACACTTTTCATGTAGACTGTTTAATTTTTGTTTAAACAAATGACATTGATCAGTTCGCAAGTCCTAACTTGATTTAAATGGAGTATTTTGCAAAATTATCTCTGTGGCTTTGCACTTTAACATATTTTAAACAAAGTCCCAAAATATTATGAAGATATGGTAATTAGTGGTGGAAATCTTGAAGTACTAAGAGTGAAAACCCCCTCAGTATGAGTTTTGTATTTTATAATTTCTTCAAGGGAACTGCAAAGCAATTCTCCTATCATAGAAGCATAAATAAAGTATTGTTTTGAACAACGGAAAACTAATAACACGGCTGTTGAAAGTTCATGACAAGGTGTCATATGAAATAAAGTCCATTCAAAAGCCACTAGCTCCGTCACAAACAAAAACACCCCTCTGTTCAGACTGTTGATTTAAGACTGAATAAACACATCTCTAGGCAGCTATGGGCATGATTACTTTGTGGAAGAGGAGATGAGTTGTAAGAGATGGAGAAAATTGCCCAATCTGGAATTGCATCAGATAAAGCATTTTTGACGGAAACATAGCCTTAACTCTCATTGCCTCTCCCCACCCAGGAGTAAAACTGGGTTCCTGAGAGGGCAATAATGGGGTCCTGGAGTTGGATTAGTCCTTGTATGTGACCATAAACCAGCATTGGGTTGGAATATTCCCTAGTGGGGTCCCCCTGTGGGCTGAGGGTAAGAATTGACCCACCGCGTCTTCCTATGCGATTTGTAAGAGGTGAATAGCTAGGGACACCATGACTTGATTTGCATTTACTTTCTACTGTTCTAGTGATTTTCACCATGACTTGATTTGCGTTTACTTTAAACTGTTCTAGTAATTTTCATGTTTAATGGCTTTACATAGCCCACAAAGGCTGATAGGCCGTAAAACACCGTCCATCGCTAGTGGGGGAGATGGTGTTGGTTCCTGACTGCTTATGTCCTGTCTGTTGCTGTGTTTGCTGTCGGGTGCCAAAAAAGGATTGATGAAATGGCCCGTTGACCAGGATGTAGAGTGTAGAGTTGTTTGAGATCTAGACATGTGTGAGGCCAATACTTCTCCTTTTACTGTGTAGTGATAACAGAGTGGGGGGAGAGGGAGTGGGGGGGAGACATGTGTGAGGCCAATACTTCTCCTTTTACTGTGTAGTGATAACAGAGTGGGGGGAGAGGGAGTGGGGGGGAGACATGTGACCCAGTCTTTGTCTAGCATCATGCTTTTCTGGGGAGGGGGAGAGGATGCCTGTCCCTACATGTCCCAGCATGGTGGATGCCTGATTGCTGAGACTGGGCTGTGCCTATGGCATGCAGTGATGGGAAAAGTGAGTTGGACTTGCTTTGTACAGCACAGCCTGAGCTAAAGGTGTTTGCTTGGAAGTGGAGATAGTGCTGGAATGTGTGTACTTGTTTGTCTCATGCCTGTTTAGGGGAAGACAGAAAGGCACAGATGAACGGACAAACAGATGGATAGATGGATGGACAGACAGAGACGGACAGATGGGACCACACACATGCCCAGACAAAAGAGACTCACAGAGATAGGGAGAGGGGTGGGGGACGATTAGGCCTTGCAGGGTCAGGGCTGTGGATTGAGAACAGCATTGTGCAGTATTTCCATCAATACACTGACTGTTAGCTCCAAGAAATTTTTTTCTATCATTATTGCAGTGTTTGGCTTTCCAATAGCCTTGTGATGAAGTTTGCATGGCCTTCACAGAGGTGCCTTGAGTTCTGTGTAGTGCAGCCGGGTGCTCTCTCCCTCTTCAGACAGTGTGTTTAGTTGCTGGTCTTCAGATCTTGCTGTCAGCTTGTATCAAGCTGGCTTGCAGTTGCTATGGGGAAGGCAGCATTTACCCTGGCATAATGTTGATGGATCCAGCCCATTGTGCAGTCATGTATGCTATTCACAAAGGGATATGGACTCTGTCAAGGCCCCCTCATCCAGCCTTCATAAAATAAAGATATGGTAACCCCACCTACCCTATTTTTTCTGCCAACCCAAAACTTTTTGGGATTGAAAAAAATGTTTAGTAGCTTTCCCTACTGTGCATCACACCAACGAAAAAAATTACATCCTTTGCTATGAAACTAGGCCTGTGCAAACATGTTTTGGACTTTACAAGAACAATCAGCACATACAAAGAGTCATTTACTCTACTGGACATTGTTATCCTGAGAAAGGAAAAGATTCCAGTGTTGCTTGCCAGGACAGTTCTGCGCCAAAGTGGGAAACTTGTGAGTCAGACTGGGCCAGCCCAGTCCCAGATTTGAAAGACCTGGGAGTATAGTCTCTGTATGTCAAATGTGCACCCACTGAATTTCTTGAAACACACACACACACACTAACACACTAACACACATACTAACACACACACACATACTAACACACACACACTAACAAACACATACACACAGACACAGACACACACACACACACACACACGTGCAGTCTTAATCTGGCTTCCATATATATATAAACATGTTTAGGCCTTCCTACCTACCCAATTTGGGGGGGCACTATTACATTAATCACAATTCTTTTTTGACTCACATGCGAAGCAAAAGTGAGTATGTACTCACCCTTTTCATCCGTCCGGGCGTCCGGGCGTCTGTAAAAACCTTTAACGTTGGATTTTTCTTGGAGACTATTAAGTCTATCAACACCCAATTTGGCATGATGGTGTAGGATGACAAGGTGTACAAAAACATACACAGTGACTTGACCTTGCTTCAAGGTCAAGGTCGCAGGGGCCGTAAATGTTGCCTAAAAAACAGCCATTTTTCACATTTTCCCAATTTTCTCTGAAGTTTTTGAGATTGGATGGCAAAGTAAGCCCTATATTTTGATACCAGTTTGATTGACCTTGCTTCAAGGTCAAGGTCACAGGAGGTCTTTAAAGTTGAATTGTATACATATTTTGAAGTGACCTTGACCCTGAACTATGGAAGATAACTCTTCCAAACTTCATAACATTGTAGTACACATGTTATACTTTTATCATGAGACACATTTGGTCACATATCATCAAGGTCAAGGTCACTTTGACCCTTATGAAATGTGACCAAAATGGGATAGGGAACCACTAAAGGGACCATATCTCATGGTAGAAAATGCCAATAAGCACCATTGTGCTTCCTATGTCTTGAATTAACAGGTTTGTGTTGCATGGGCTTGGGTGACCTTGACCTTGGGTCAAGGTCACATGTATCTTGGTAGGAAAAATGTGTAAAGCATTTCTTAGTATATGATGTCATTGCTAGGTTTAGTTGTTTGACCTTGACCTTGAAGGTCCCCTGAAGGTCAAGGTCATGTAAAGGTCAAGGTCAAGCATGTGAGTCGTATGGGCTTTGCCCTTCTTGTTTCTTTTTTTTTTTTTGCCTTAGTGCCAGGTGTCGGTTCTTAATAACTCACTTCAACTAAAACTGCTCTTAAAGTTGATTCCAGGGCCCGTATTCACAACGGCGATTTATCTTTTTAACACTCGATTTATCCCCTAGCCCCGCGTTATCTTGATCGGTTAGATAAGGTATGCTCGTCAGAGGATCCTAGGTTGCGCTTTGCTATATATACTGGTTTCCAGCCAAGGGAAAGCGGAACAGGCAGTTGGAATCGTCTGAGTTTAGAGATAAATCGGGGTTAAAATAAATCGCCGATAAATCGTCGTTGTGAATACGGGCCCTGGTCCCATCCAAGCAGGACTGCTATCTCTGAGTAATGAGGTCAAAAGTGAGACGTTCACTGGTGCTCTTGATTTGGTATGTTGCATGTCAAGCCTTAACTCCTCAGATGGTTGTGATATTCAGTGGACTCCTGGAAAATCACAGTGAAAATGCTTAGGGAGAGAGGATAGGGGTTGGATTCATTTTGCGTGTGACTTGCGTGCATTTGCTTGTTACCCCATGTTGTATTATTGCCTTGGACTCCCATCTACTTGACTGATGGATACTACACCCTAAAGATGCTTTCCCTAATTTTGTCCAGGCGTGACCTCCATGGCTGTATTTCTTCCTCTGTGTGTCTTTTGTTCTCTCCACTTATCTGTCCATCTGCTTGCCTGCCTGCTGTTATTTCTTCCCACTGGAGTTTCATAAAAGACCTATGACTTTGACCAGCCAGAGACAGAATGATTGCCTTGGGAGGTCTCTCATTCTCTCATCTTTGCTCACCCAAGCTCCATAGGACGCATTGTCACTGTTCCCTGGTGTTTTTGACCCTTTCAAAAATTATAATTATTTCTGTGATGCAGTTTGTCAATGTTTAGAAGGCATTTGATGTGATGTGTATGTTCTGTTGTGGACACTCAAACCTCAAAGTTTTGGTCCTGGTGTCTTTCATTTATATTACGGTCTTATGTGATAATTCCAATCCACTGATACCAATGCTGGTCATCTTGACTGCATTAAAATGTTGAAGCTTTTGATTTGTGTCTTTAGCGGAGGAGTCTAAAGGGTTTTGTGTTTCATAATGTGATCATTGTAATTACCTCATGCATGCATTATATGATACTCTTGGTTGCAGATTGACCAGTAATCAGAAATTGCCTTTTTTTTGGTCTGAAATTTGAACCTTGCCATTTTTCACAGCATCTGTCACCTGCAAATCACAATATTTAAATTAAAATTTGATGTGCAGATCACCCTGCACAGCCGTGTCATGTCATATGTCGTAAGTCGTGTGTCAAAAGTCATGTGTCATTAGTTGTGTGTCATATGTCTTGTGTCATAAGTTGTGTGTCATAAGTTGTGTGCCATAAGTTGTGTGTCATAAGTAATGTGTCCTAGTCATGACATTTTCATAAGTCGTGTGTCATAAGACATGTCATGTCATGTGTCATAAGTCATGTGTCATAAGTCATGTGTCATAAGTCATGTGTCATAAGTCATGACATTTTTTTGCTTTTGAAGGAGAGTTTGCTCTGCTTTGACAGGCACATAAAAGGAGATGATGTAATGCTTCATAGACCAGGAACTAAACATGAAGGATCTTTTTCACATGTCAGGGCAAGTACCGACTTGAAAACAAGAAAAACACATATATGAAGAAAAAAATGGAAAGGTGAGAAGAAAAGTGGGATGTTACTTAAATCAAGTGAATCTAGCTGAATTGCTGCTTAACTCTGTCACCCTGACCAGCCTGCTCAGTGGCATGATCTTCCAATACCACAATAATTTATGTATGTAAATAATTTGTTGCTTTTTGACTCACATGCGAAGCAAAAGTGAGTCTATGTACTCACCCGTTTCGTCCATCCGGGCGTCCGTGAAAAACTTTAAAGTTGGATTTTTCTCGGAGACTATTAAGTCTATCAACACCCAATTTGGCATGATGGTGTATGATGACAAGGCGTCAAAAAACATACATAGTGACTTGACCTTGCTTCAAGGTCAAGGTTGCAGGGGCCATAAATGTTGTCTAAAAAACAGCCATTTTTTGCATTTTCTCGATTTTCTCTGACGTTTTTGAGATTGGATACCTGACCTATATATGGTATATAGGGCAAAGTAAGCCCTATCTTTTGATACCTGTTTGGTTAACCTTGCTTTAAGGTCAAGGTCACAGGAGCTCTTCAAAGTTGGATTGTATATATATTTTGAAGTGACCTTGACCCTGACCTATGGAAGATAACTGTTTCAAACTTAATAATTATGTGGGGCACATGTTGTACTTTCATCATGAGACACATTTGGTCACATATCATCAAGGTCAAGGTCACTTTGACCCTTATGAAATGTGACCAAAATGTGGTAGTGAACCACTAAAAGTGACCATATCTCATGGTAGAAAGTGCCAATAAGCACCATTGTGCTTCCTATGTCTTGAATTAAAAGCTTTGTGTTGCATGACTTTGGATGACCTTGACCTTGGGTCAAGGCCACATGTATCTTGGTAAGGAAAAATGTGTAAAGCATTTCTTAGTGTATGATGTCATTGCTAGATTTAGTTGTTTGACCTTGAAGGTCACCTGAAGGTCAAGGTCATGTAAAGGTCAAGGTCA
>JAWQFJ010001252.1:0-27500 GCA_034096865.1 Theodoxus fluviatilis
CCGCTATGCGTCTGCTTCGCCATTATCCCCGGTTACCCCTTCGGAGCTGTCATCCACTTTCATCCTCTAGGCATCCTATGAACATCCGTTTAGCATCCCCGCCACATACTACCCACTTCCGTTATTTTCCGTTCTGTTTTCGCTAATGTTCGGCAATTTTGTCCATTTTTGGAGCGGATGAAACCGGATGAAGCTTTTGCTCGTCCGCTGTGTCCTTTTTGCATACGTTTTGCGTCCATCGGCCACTGAGACCGGGCCTTAAGACAGATCATTACGAACTGCATAGGGACAAAGATTATAGGTTACACAAAGATAGTTCATTAGCTCATTCTCGTGAGGGTCGAGACACGTTGCGCCCCAAGCGGACAGCACCGAAGGAAATGCCTATAGTCCGTTTCAACATTGCACTGTATTTAGTCACATGATTATAGGATTTAGTGGAGACTTCGCACAAAAATGGCCTAGCAACAGATGTGCGATGGACCTAATTCTAAAATTTCCGATAACGTCATCAACTACCAAGGTTGAAGAACGAGTGACGTCACTATTTGACCGATTTGAAGAATAATAATTTTTAACACAGAGAGAACAGGGTCACCAAACGTTGCAATCACGTCGACCCGTGCACACGTGGTTCTGCGAGTGACCTGCATTTCGATTGTTAAAAAGTAGGAGCTTTCAATACCTTTTGATGCATTCAACATACAGCTTTGATAAATTAATGCTGTTCATGGTTTACATTTTCTTTGGATGGGGTTTCTAGTGTCCCCAAATTCAGCTTTTTCTGCGCGAAGCGAGACTATGTCCACCATTTTAAATGTGCAATGTTGAAACGGACTATAGGCATCTCCCATAGTGCTGGCCGCTTGGAGCGCTGCAATTTTAGCTGCTTGTAACTTCAAAGAGCAAAAGCTCGGCATGAACTATCTTTGTGTAACCTATAATCTTTGATAGGGAGACGCGGTGAATCTATTTTTAGCCCCAACCCACCAGGGACGGTGGTGGTAAATCTCGCTGCCTCAGCCCTACCCACTTTTGACATGTCTCTCGCCGTTTCTCGTTTCCGTATTCACTGATTGAGTTGGTCACATCCTCTATTGAAATAACTCTCGTCAACAACTCATTTCCTCATCAACATGTTTGCTCTCTTCTTTCTCGTGTCTACATTCAGTCTTTGACCCGCTGCCTTAACCGGTCTATTCATCGCGACAGACCAAACTGCGTTCGACGCCTGTGCTGAGTTCATCGCTGTGTCTTCCATTGTGTTGGTACCGCTCTTCTCATCTTCATCCCGACCAGCGTCGACAGTACAAAGGTTTAGTGGGAGAAGCTAATCCTAGCGCTGTCCTCTGGGGCCGACCGGTGTCCTCAAACAAGCGACTGACCATAACTGACAAACCTGCAGGTCTCGAGGTCTCCCTCCACCCCTTTCCTGACCCTCTTTCCAATCATGGGCTCTGACCCTCCCCCGACCCCCCACCCCTTACCCGCCTGTTGCCCATGGCGCTGTTAGACCCCCAACAGCTCTCAAACAGGCGGGTAGGGCGGCTTTTGTCGAAGCGCAGTCCGCTCTGTCACTTCCCAATTACTGAGTTAGAGAGGCTATCCGCTGAGTGAAAATCAAACAGCGCGGAGTGCGACTAAATAGTGCAAATAGTGGAAGAAAAGCATGTCGACCGAGAACTGTTTCCTGTTGTTTTTGTAGTATGTGTTCCGAAGCTACTTCACGCTCAAGATAAATATGATGTGTGAGAGTCTATACTTGATCGGTCCTCCGAAATAATGCGACTGGTACATTGGTAAAATCTGAGTATAGTAAGATTTGCACTACTGACGGTCGCTTCAGCAACATAGACGTTTTACTCGAATCAGAGAGTTAAACTCTTTTTGCAAATTCTTTGACAATTCCAGGCTTCAAATCCCCCGATAAATGTAATTTTTGTTTTGTTTTGCTTGTTGTTTACTTCTATAAGAAGACCATCGAAAATCGTTTTATCGAGAGGAAGGGGAAAAGGGGTAAGATTGCATAACGTCAAACCTTGTCATTATTCTGATTCTGCCTTCCTTGCAAACAAATCCGTGTGATGCGGTGATGTCAGTGTAAACGTGAGACTCAATCATAATTATGTGCAGTGCATTTTAATTGGCCAGTAAATGAGTTTCTGGGATCTAGAATCTGATCAAATTGCCTGTTATATGTAAACGTTGGTTGCTAACAGAGTATCATCTGCAAACTTAAAAGGTCATTTTCTTAAAAAATGGCCGTTTTTGTACACACATATTAAAGTAGTAAATAAATTATCAGCCGCAGCTATATCACGATAAATTTAGCCCCATTCTGAAGTGGATTTATTTTCTTTGTGGTGCCCCAATGATTGGAAAATTACCAAATGTGTCGCATAGGCTCAGTTGCGGAGGACTACTTACACATGACGTTTCTGAAAGCGGCACCTCCTTTCTTCTTAGCTCTTTTATTCTAGATATGGCGTTTAAAATATATTTTATCGGCAACGTGGTCTTTTTTCGTAATTTTAGTCCAATAAGGAAGAAACTAAAGCACAAGCAGTCCATGTGTGTGTTGTATTCAACTTAGTGTAATGGGATGATAACGTTGCATTGATTTCATCGCAATCCTCTACCTTTCTCAAAGAGAATCATTACCGGGAAACCCCAGTCTGTGATAACGAACTACAGAATAACTTTAAAACACTGTAGTGACTCTAGAGACATAAAAAAGTTAGCAATATACCGTTTCATGTAATGTTTGTAGCCTGTACTGTGCTAGATGTTGGAGGGGGAAACACTAATAACATCACTTCGTCGACGATAACATAAAAGGAAAGCTTGTTATCAATATCCGTTTGTCCATACATTTCATTTCTCCATTCTTGCGTACTCTATTCAGTATCGTCGTGCATCTTGTAAACGTCTCATCACTCTCTTTTTTTCCATAGCGTCTCTGAACTCACCAGCTTTCAATAGTGGAGAAGTTTCCCACATTATGCGGAAGGGTCCGCGCTTGTTGCTGTAGGTGACACTGTGCAAACCATTCATCTCTGACCATGGCGTCCCCGGTAGTAGTGCGGTCAGTGTGGGCCGCTCCACGCTCTGACTCCGAAAGGCGTGCTTGCTTCCATTGTGCAGAGCAGCGAGGGGCGTTTCTGCCTGATTTCTCCCACAGATTAGTCTCTGTTGGCAGTGGTCTTCGGCCAGGAGGGGAGAGAAACAGATTTGTGGAGTTTGCCCAGACTGCGATCCCGCCAGTCCACTCGGCCTCTGTGTCCGTGAGTGTGCATCCTTAGCAGCTGCTTTGGAAAAGGCTGAACAGCGCGCAAGGTCATGTTATTCTTTTCCGCTCTTGACCTGCACACTTGTTGGCGTGCAGCATGGGTTACCCGTGTCGAATGTCATGCAGCTATATGGAATCGAAGGATTACAACAAAAGGCGTTGGAACTGAAGGTTTGCTGACCCGTGGCAGGTGTGCATAGATGAGATATAGTTTCTCAATTCATCGTCCTCTGTGTAAATGCATTCTAATGGTGTCCAGGTGTCCATAAAGCCAATGACACGTCTTGAAGAATATGTCTTTCAAGAAACGGGTAAATCAGTTATGAATATCAATGCGTATCGGTTACGTCTCTCAATCAGTACTGATTACTGAATTTGTTTATGTAATTAATCGTTTCTGTCTGTCTCCCATCAGCAATGTTTTCTCTGTATCATGAAACCATACTTCAAACCTGCCCAGATAGGAAGGTACCTGCAACGATGTTTACGTGCTAAGCGAAATCTTAACGAGCGCATGTTGGATTTCTCTTCTGCATTTTGGTTTAGTTATAATTCTGCAGTAACCACATGTCTATGATTTCGAAGCAATTCATAATTTTCAGACATTGCTCTGTGTCTGCGTTTTTTTAAACTTACGAAACATACTTTGTTGTAAATTTTGTCTCGTTTTGAGGAAGAGAACATCCAGAAAGTGTTTTTAGCAAACCAACGCTACAAGTGTCCTGAGTGCCATTATTCACTCAGAATCTTAATTCGATCATTAATATAAAATTTCGAAGATTTCATTAAACTCTGGAAGGCATGGGGAAAACCAATAATGTTCTCACCTGTCAGCGCTTAATGGACTTAACCCAGAACGTAATTCATGTGGCATTTCTATCAATGATCATCACAAGAACTCCTACGCGATGACTCGGACGGCGCTATGGGCACGGCTGACCACAACAACCCGTTTCCGTGAAGGCGCCACCATGGCTGCTTGCTGCTGGAGGGAGTGTCTAGCTTCGTGTAGCGCAGTGGAGGGGGTGGTCCCCAGTGACAGGTGACAACAGCTCTATGGAGGGGCGACAGACCGCATCCGGGACATACTACCACGTGATGGGTTGCCCTAGGGCCACGTCCAGGGCTGACTTTTCAACAGAGGTTTGAGAGAGAGAGAGACGAGTGGACGGACGGACGGACGGGCGGACAGGCAGACAGATAGAAAGAAGAGCGGATGGATGGGCGGGCAGGCAGGCGGATATTCGAAAGACACAGATAAACAGGCTGACAGACAGACAAGTGGACAAAATGATACACAGACACACATACAGACTCGTAGATAAGCAAGGAAGGAAATTTTGCAATGAACATGTTTTTGATGAAAAAACATACGGGGCTGTCGAAGAAATCGTAAGAAATAAAGCTAGAAAAGGAATAAGTATGTTCTTCTATACTTTGATATCAAATAACCTATTACCCAGCGGACATATGGAATAGTCAGAAACGTTTAGAAGCATTGATATGCAATGGCATAAAATAAAAAACCAAACAAGTCGGCAATTCCAGAGACGAACCTCACATCCTTTCAATATAACATGCTACATTATATACTATTCACTTATACATTCCTAAAGATGATCGGTATTAAGAACACATATGAATGTTCATCTAAAAACGAAAGGGAAACGATTGAACATATATTTTCCATTTTAACACTTCTTTGGAATGACATAGACAAGTTTATCTCCACAAGGCGTGACAAAACTGTTCTCTTTGCAAGAAAGTTTATTTAGAGTTCTTCAAGAAGATAAAACAATAAACCATTTGCCAACTCTAGCGATAAAACGCATATCATTGCAGACAAAAGAGTTAAAAACCTTACAGGAATGATTTTGTCCATTTCATGCAATAAATAAAAAAAATTGAACAATACTGCAAAACAACTTTGCCAGATCCCAAGTAAATTCGAAGAAAAAGAAAGAGAGTGGTTTCAGTACAATGTTTCGAATGTCCAGGTTATATAATTGTCGTTGCATTGTTTGAAATCACTGCAATCTTCACCCCCATCATTACCTTAAACCTTAAACTATCTACGACATCCACAACCCCTCAACCCTTCCATTCCCATCCAATCCTTTTCTTTTCTTTCTTCTTAGTGTAAGTGTGTATGCATGTGTTTCTATTTACAACATGCTGAATCATGTTTTTAGGTCACACAAATTTAGCAAACTTTTATTCGTCGACTATAAAAATAAACATTGTGAGTTTAATCTTATCGGTTAAACATCGAGTCCATATTACAATGATAACGTATTTGTCGAGTGCCGTGTTTGACATTATCTGTATTAATGGCACATTTACAACAATAGACACTTAAAAGTGGCGTGAAAGTGGCGTAAAAGATATTTCCTAAATGTTACAATAGAAAAGGTCAGTTTGCATTTTCCATAATGTCTTGCATATTCTGATAGTGCCCATAGTATTTTCTTCACAACATAACCTCCATGTGATGTAAAACCCAGCGCTATAGCACAAGCAGACGTCCTCAGATCCTGCACTGCATTCATGTAGCGAGAGAGGTTAATCTTGACCGATGCCCTGGACCAGGCACCCGACGGTTTATTGCCTCGGATATCAGCATCAATAAGCGTAAACGTCTCCTCGTCTCCACCGCGAGTGTCTTTCAAGAGAAGCGTAAGCACATAAACTGGGCTTAGTCGCAATCTCCCTAACTCTCATTCTGCTCTCTTCCAAACACCTGGAATCGTCATTCGACCGTCTTAACCCCCACGGGTCAGTTGAGTGACCAGCACAGAGTCCGTTCTCAACACAGCTGAAGCTGCCCATCCATCTTGACCACCAGTGTGGACGTTGACCTCTACTTGACCACTGTGGTTCTGAACTGTTGATGGATTGACGGATTGACCCCAGGACTGACCAGTGCTTGCGCTCCCCTGTCGTCAAATTTAACGCCTTTATTTCCCTGCAGTTTTAATGGTCACATCCTGTGTGGGTAATGTCCGCTGTGGTCTTCCTGACCAGAATATGGACACCACCCCTGTGCTGGGCAGTTGCAAAGATGTACAGTGTGAAAACTGGGTTGCTTCCTGGGCGTTGCCGTGCTCCACCCACAGAATGTTCTCTGCCGTCCCGTCAAGCCAGACCACACTAGGCAGAAGTGAGTCAAGGGTACCAAGACATGTCGGTTCTTCCTCTTCACAGGGGAAGAGCACGAGCACGAAACTTAACTCAGAAATTCTATATTTCCACAAAGATGCAGCATCTGTTATGCACTGCAGCTTTCAAAGTATTAGGTTAGGACGTTCCCAGTTATTACGAGGCTTTTGGGAAATCTTACTGTCGAGTATGCACACACCTTAGGGCCGTCGTACACGAAGCAATTCCACACGCCACACACATTGTGGCAGCCAATCACGGCTGGATATAGTAGATCAAGAGCGTCAGTAGCGCTCTGCCATTGGGAGATATTTTTGTCTGTCCGTGTGTGTGGCGTGTGGAGTTGCCTCGTGTACGACGGCCTATAGGCGTTTTCCTTCAGCTGCCATGACGATATTCCTAATTCCAGGTACTTATTAGGACCATGAAGATAGTCCTAATTATCAGCAGGCGAATTTTAATTTCTGCTGTCCATAAATGAAGGTTTCCGTTAAGAACAGGATAAACGCATTCTTGAATGTGCAGTCGACGCCGAGCTCTTCTTTGATTTCTTCTTAACTGCAACAGCAGCTCGATCTTTTGACGCTTGTAAGTGCATATAAATAATTCATCAAGTGTATAATTGTCCAACATGAGTTTAGATAAGTAGTCGCTTGAATAATGACTACTGCATGTAATTCCAAAGTGAATCAATCACTAAAAAAAGACGAATATAATCATCAGATCTTAATGTCTGCATCAAACACATTTTTGACGCCCATTTGCTTCACCAACTCGTATAAATTCTTTAATGTTTTTTCCATTTCGTAGGTACAGAAATCCTCTGACATAAGTTTACTGAACATAAATCCTCGGCTTCTTTCATCCTCCGTTTACACCACATCACCCGTCACTCCAGTCGTAGATTCTGTTTTTAATTCGCGCATACAGCGGTTTCTTGATGTAAAGTTGAAATGGTCTTACTTCATTCTTGAGAAGGGTTTCAGAGCATTTCCATCCGCCACGCCATCGCTAATGCCTCGTCTTCTTTTTAAGGATTCTTTTCAGCCATTTAACTGCAATGTCGATAGTGTCACTGCCTCATCCCTAGCAACGGGAGGAGGTCATACCAATGCAAGAAATGACGTTGCTGAGAAACTGTCAAGATCTCAGTTCAGATGAAAACCTGTTTGAGAATGTTTTGAATGGTAATGTGGGTGTCTAAAGGACCGTCCTGTTGTCAGAGAAAGTTCAGGAGGGTGCAGTGCAGCAGCTGTATTGAATAAATCAGGAGTGAATACGCAAAAACGTATGCTATGTGCACTGGTCTCCAGTCGTTGCGTATGTTGCCTTTGCAAAACATTGACTACCTCATTCAGGTTAGATATCTTTCATCCCGACAAAATCTGTATTTTATTGGTGAGTACATTGGGGAAATTATAAAAAGTTGATACAATTCAGTTGGATGCTTTTTCAGACGTAAAAGTTGCTTTTGATTGGAGCATGAAACCTTGGAAGACGGATGCGAAAGCAATAAACTCTAGGAAAAAGACAGCGGAAAAAGTCATAAGACTACAAACCTCGGAGTGCGCTCTCCATGAATAGGGCCTTATATCGCCATAAACATGGCTTTTCCTTGTCTCTTCATGTATGCACGCCTGTGCTTTTGCTTGTTGTCCATCATTCAAAGATAACGTGATATTAGGAATATGCATTTGCAAGTAAAATCAAGAATACTTTATAGGTCCCTAGAGTTTTATGTACACCGAAACGACTGATTTTTACAATGGTTGTAATAATAATAATAATACAGATTACTTATACGCACATACCTTTCCCAATAGGCAAGCTCATGGCGTTTACAATGAAAGTCCACACTCATACAAAGCATTCCAATACTCGCACACTGTACAGTTGAAACAAAAAAGAGTTAAATACAATTCAACTACTTAACATAGCAGGCAATAAACAAAACACGAAACATTAAAGAGGCGCCTTGAGAAGCACCTCACTGCTCGTCAGGAAAGACTGACCGGAACAGGTGTGTCTTAAGGGAGGCTTTGAACTGGGACATGGAATCAGAGTGACGGACAGGGAAAGGTAGGCTATTCCACGTTACAGGGCCGATATAAGAAAAAGCTCGCTGTCCTTGGGTTTTCTTTTTGCGACGGGGGACATTTAACGTTTTGGTGTCTGCAGCTGAACGGTGTTTTCTAGCGGGGGTGTAGACAGTGAGAATTTCTTTGAGTGCGTGTGGTGCAGTTTGATTGAAAAAGCTGAAACACATAGTGGCTAGCTTATACTCTATCCTCTGAGCGACGGGGAGCCAATGCAGTGCACGAAGGAATTTGGATGTGGGAGTTCTCTTGGGACATCTAAAAACTAATGTAACAGCAGTGTTTTGGACTTTTTGCAGTTTGTCTAGCAGAGAGTCAGGAATGCCGGCAAGAAGGGAATTTCCATAATCAAGACATGACAGAACAAGGGAAGTGACAAGGGTTCGAATGGCCTGTTGTGAAAGATAGTGACGAATAGTGCTAATTTTCCTTAACTCGTAGTAAGCTAGTCTGTAGTCTGTAATCTTATTCTCCAGAAATTTTTCAAGCCTCTGTCACTGTTGATCGAGCAGTAAGCAACAGCACTCCTCATGACTTTTCAGTGAATGCAAAGTTACTACTGAGTCACTTATGGACGAAATGCTTTGCAAGCAGTTCCTAAGTTGACATCTATCATATAAAGCGTCAAGGTACGTCCTAAATCTCCCTCTAAATTTTTTTGGATACAGCTACATTGTGCTTTTCTCTACCGTCACCCGAGAATCCACGTGTAATTCAAAATCATAGAACTTAAACAGAATTCCGTCTTTACGTCTTACAATCCTGACTGATCCCATAAGTAGACAGCCAAGATCACTGATTTCGACTTTGATCGACCACTTCTCATAGGCACGTGCTTTTGTCCACCAATGGAGAAGTCTAACAACTCTCCAACATACCAGACGATGATGTAAGCCGTTGGACATGGCCTTTTGCAGAGATCGAAGCACATCCCCATTCAACCCGAACAAATGCTAAACTAAGAATCTGAGCCGAAGTCATTTCAGCAGATGGTGAAAAGAATGATGTGTTACAATAAGATTGTATGTGATACCCAAAACGATCAAGAAACGGCTCTTTTACTTTAATGTTTACAATTTCCTTTTTTAAATCTTAAATGTATTCGCCGCAGTGACTTTATATGAAGACGAAATCGTGACGACAGTAGTGATTGTCCAACAAGGACGAGACGTTATCGAAGTCTTAAGCTCGAAACTAGTTAAAGTGGAAGAAGGACCTGCCAATGAGTCGTTCTTGTAAAGGACGAAGTAGCTGACCGCCCCAAAACTCGTCCTGTGGCTGACATCGCTGAAGAACAGCACTCTTCCATCAAGACACGGGAAGCGTCTAAAGTCCCCTTGCTAAGTGGCTGAGGAGCGCACTGGCACGGCCCCTGATTAGCGGCCTGGTCTGGAGGGGCCAACTTTGGAGTCGACCTACAGGCGATCCTCCAAGGTGTCTGGGGCTTTGATCCCTGACGCTTGTCCAGGTGTCACCACGTAAGACCCAGGTAAACAGTGCCGCCCTAGAGAGCGCCAAGGGGAAGTCATTCCGGCTGCCCCCTGGCGGAAGGCCGCGCACGTGCTGCCCGGGCGACTCGAGCAAAGTGCCAGATAGGGCACGTTGGGGAAAGAAGCGGGGGCCGAGGAGTGTTTGGCAGTTCGACAGGCGTGTTTGGTCTGCCGCGGGTGTCCTCTCCATTGTTGGATTAGCTGCCCGTGTGCCGGCAGCCCTGTCGTTTGCCTTCCAATCAGCGCCACTGACCGCAGAGCAGTGTATTGACTCCCAGGCCTCCTTTCCGCAGTTTGCTCGGGACGACCGTCTGTCGCCCAAGAGAATTTGAAGGATTGCGAGACGACTTGATTTGTGTGTGCTCGAGATTTTTTTCTCGTTTAGAAGAATGCGGCCATTTTCTCCTTTCCTTCTTTCCGCTCTTCCTTTCCACCTGCACTGACTGTAAAGGAGGGAAGGTGGATGCAGCACGGGTATTATTTCCATTCACGGATACGAAATACAAAGATACAAACTGAGTGTCATTTGCTCGAAGATAAACTGTTTTAACACTGTTTTATTCCTCCCCTCCAAATATGCTTTTGAGGGAACATGTCATTCAATGAAGAGGAATTGTATTGTTCCTACATGTATAGACGCAGTTATGAGGAGTGTACATTATTAATTTTGATAAGGTAGTGGAGCCAAGGGTATTGTTGGTACAGTTACGGACACGTATGATTTTCACTCTCTCTGTCTCTCTATGTCTCTCTCTCCCTATGTCTCTCTCTTTGTCTTTCTCTCTGTTTCTTTTTTATCTTTCTCTGTTTCTCTCTGAGTTTCTCTTTGGGTTTTTTTCTATCTCTGTTTCTCTCTCTCTCTCTGTCTCTTTCTATCTCTTTCTATCTCTTTTTTTCCCTTTCTCTCTCTTTCTCTCTCTTTCTCCCACCCCACCCCACCCTCTTTCTCTCTCTCTCGCGCGCGGGCGCGCACACCCACACCCACACCCACAGACGCACGCTCGCTCGCGACAGCAGTTTTCTGTTATATCACTATTCGATCCTGGAGCGTGTTCAAGATACTGACGTGACGTTGCGTGATCCAAGTTGGTCGTTTTGGATGACTGATCGCCGATCACGTTTTGCCACTCTCGCTCTCTGATTTGCTGTTTTGCCACTCTCGCTCACTTATTTGCTGTTTTGTCACTCTCGCTCTCTGATTTGCTGTTTTACCACTCTCACTCACTGATTTGCTGTTTTGCCACTCTCACTCTCTGATTTGCTGTTTTGCCACTCTCGCTCTCTGATTTGCTGTTTTGTCACTCTCGCTCACTGATTTCCTGTTTTGCCACTCTCGCTCATGCACTTATTTGCTGTTTTGCCACTCTCGCTCTCTGATTTTCTGTTTTGTCACTCTCGCTCACTGATTTGCTGTTTTGCCACTCTCGCTCACTGATTTCCTGTTTTGCCACTCTCGCTCATGCACTTATTTGCTGTTTTGCCACTCTCGCTCTCTGATTTTCTGTTTTGTCACTCTCGCTCTCTGATTTGCTGTTTTGCCACTCTCGCTCACTGATTTGCTGTTTTGTCACTCTCGCTCTCTGATTTGCTGTTTTGCCACTCTCGCTCACTGATTTGCTGTTTTGCCACTCTCGCTTACTTATTTGCTGTTTTGTCACTCTCGCTTACTTATTTGCTGTTTTGTCACTCTCGCTCACTTATTTGCTGTTTTGTCACTCTCGCTCTCTGATTTCCTGTTTTGCCACTCTCGCTCATGCACTTATTTCCTGTTTTGTCACTCTCGCTCTCTGATTTTCTGTTTTGTCACTCTCGCTTACTTATTTGCTGTTTTGTCACTCTCGCTTACTTATTTGCTGTTTTGTCACTCTCGCTTACTTATTTGCTGTTTTGTCACTCTCGCTTACTGATTTTCTGTTTTGTCACTCTCGCTTACTTATTTGCTGTTTTGTCACTCTCGCTTACTTATTTGCTGTTTTGTCACTCTCGCTCTCTGATTTGCTGTTTTGCCACTCTCGCTCACTGATTTGCTGTTTTGTCACTCTCGCTTACTTATTTGCTGTTTTGTCACTCTCGCTCACTTATTTGCTGTTTTGTCACTCTCGCTCTCTGATTTCCTGTTTTGCCACTCTCGCTCATGCACTTATTTGCTGTTTTGTCACTCTCGCTGTCTGATTTGCTGTTTTGTCACTCTCGCTGTCTGATTTGCTGTTTTGTCACTCTCGCTCACTTATTTTCGGTTTTGCCACTCTCGCTCACTTATTTGCTGTTTTGTCACTCTCGCTCTCTTATTTTCGGTTTTGCCACTCTCGCTCACTTATTTGCTGTTTTGTCACTCTCGCTCTCTGATTTCCTGTTTTGCCACTCTCGCTCATGCACTTATTTCCTGTTTTGCCACTCTCGCTCTCTGATTTGCTGTTTTGTCACTCTCGCTGTCTGATTTGCTGTTTTGTCACTCTCGCTCACTTATTTTCGGTTTTGCCACTCTCGCTCACTTATTTGCTGTTTTGTCACTCTCGCTCTCTTATTTTCGGTTTTGCCACTCTCGCTCACTTATTTGCTGTTTTGTCACTCTCGCTCTCTGATTTGCTATTTTGCCACTCTCGCTCACTGATTTGCTGTTTTGCCACTCTCGCTCACTGATTTGCTGTTTTGCCACTCTCGCTCACTTAGTTTCTGTTTTGCCACTCTCGCTCACTTATTTTCATGTGCTTCGCTCACTTATTGCTCCGTTGTGTCGATCTTGAACGCGCTACAGTACAATGCTTGTTAACTTATGTACAGTAATAGATTAAATTCAAGGGCATTCAAACACAGAAATGTTATAGATAGCCGGTATGTTGTGTTACAGGGTGAGAAGATATCAGAGTACAAATTTGATCGGGGCGTTTGTCCGGTAATTCAACAGAGAATGATTTTCATAATTTACATCACTGGTGATACACGCCGTGATCCTATTCCAACAGAAAACAATTTCTTAATGTAAAGAATCGTCGCACAACGAATGGATACAACAGTACTGAGGTCATTCAGTTCACATAGTCGTATCGCTGCATCTCTCTTGCATACTTAATAACTTGCCTCTTTGAAGTGTTCCATCAGCGACTGGTATACGACAAGTCAAAACAGAGCGTCACGGAAGCACTCAGGTATCGAATGGGGAAGGGGAAACATCCCACACAGGAAGTGGCTCTAAGTGAGGAAGCCGAGATGGCGGCAACCCATGAACTCTGCGGGCTGGCCTCTCCTCACTGCGATCACATTACTCCCGACTATTCAAGCGTGACTCACCTGTAGAGTCACGCTCAACAGGGCGGGCACCTGGGCTCGTTCCGCAGGTGTGTGTGTATCTACACCCTTGTAAACAACAGCCGCTCACGAGGACACAGACGAGTTGTCAACTCCAGGGCAGTCCCTGCCACCAAACTAATCACGACTCGCAGTCGCCAGTTAGTCCCTGGCCCCAATCTGCCGCAGCGGTTTGTTAGTGAGTCAGAAATCTAAAGCGACGACTTGCGGGCAGTGCGAACTGCTTTCATTTAATTTACCTGTGGGCAGGATGAAAGGAGAGATGGACACACGTACCCCTGGGCCATGTGTGCGCTATGAGAGCTGTGTGAGCGACAGCAGATGGTACCCCACTGCCAGGCGATTGCCTGGTGTTATCTACGTAGCATCTACGAGCCCTCTGGGCTGGAGCCACGTTGGCCCAGCTCTCCAAGGATTATCCTCCATACTGAAATCCATTGACAGGCTTATGTGTAGGCGGTGAATTTTGAGGGAATACACACGCTTGTGGTGCTTCCTTTCATGAAGTCATAGAAACTCCTCTTAGATCGGTATGCTCCAGAAGTGACTAATATGGCATCCGTCACACCTGATTCTCCCTGGTATAAAGAAAAGATTGGGTGAACGACACTGGAGAAAATACAATCTCACAGTCCGTAGACAAATATATACAGCTTGAAAAAAATCAACATGAAACCAGTGACATCCGAGTTTGACTCTATCCCAACTCTATCCCTTTGGCTTGTTTGGATGTACTTTTGCCTATCATCACATATATCGGCAATCACTCCTTAAAATCTGGCCAACCGGCAGAACTGAAGACAACTGTTGTAAAGCCTCCTCTAAAGAAACACAGTTTGGACAGCAGTCATCAGATAAACTGTCGTCCAGAGTCCAACCTAAGTTGTTTCTCCTAAATCACCGAGGAAGCTGTGTCTGTAATACTATGGGACTACTCGCGCAGTCACATTCTACTGTCATTGCTCCGGTTTGCCTACAGGCCTGGACAAAGCACTGAAACGGCACTTCTACGGATCTTGATTGACTTCCTGTGGGCTGTCGACGACGGACAGGTGGCGGTGGTTGTTCTACTTGACCTCTCAGCAGCCTTTGACACTATAGACAGTGACATGCTCATCGATCGACTTGCAAAGATTGGCCTCTCATCGATGGTTCTGAGCTGGTTCAAGAGATACTTGAATAACAGAATACATAGAGCACTGGCGAAAGATTCGACTTAGTGTTCCTGTGACGTGGTGATTCTCGGACCGATCCTGTATCCTCTCTACACTGTAGAAGTGAGCAAGATCATAGGCATGCTTCGGTTGCAACATCATCACTTTGACGGTGATACAATGATATATTTGGTTTCTGCAGCGAACCAGATATCTTTTACCGAAACAAAGTCAGCGGTGGAAAACTGTTGTGTCGATCTGAAAAACTGGATGAAAACAGCAAACTTAGATTAAACGATGAAAACATTTAAGTAATTGTCCTATGAACAAAAACAACTCTGCTAAAAATAAATGACAAGGATATAACAATAGGCGATGCCAGAGTGAAATCATTTCAGTGTGTCAGATTTCTTGGGGTGAAATCTGACCCACTTTCTCTGAAATCCCTCATTTGTCAAGTGATTTCATCAGCTCACTGCTATCCTCGATGGATTCGGAACATGAGACACTCTGTGGTCGAGTGGTCAGCGCGCTTGACCTGCAGTCGCTTGCGGCCAGTGGGTGCGGTGTTCGATGCTGCGCGGATTCTAGGGTTGCATCCTTGAGCAAGGATTTTTTACTCACATTGCTTCTCCCCACCCAGAAGTAAAATGGGTATCTGTGAGTGCTGAGCTGGAGAATTGCGAAAGCTAACTTTGGCGCGTACATATGCAGCCTGGATGCATGCTTCCCAGGAAGTTGAGAAGGTGTTGGAATGACAAAGAAAGGTGGCCCGATGACCAGGAGGTACACGTGTGCGGTTTGAGCAGGCATCATTGGATGGAAAAGTTGCAATATTAAAAGAGCGCCTTTACATTTTACAGAGAAATGTGCTGCAAGCCTTATTGTATCTTTAGCCCTGTAACAGCCAGACTGCTGCAACAGCCTGCTTCCTGGAATGACTCAGTGTCCGCTGGGGAAACTCCGACCTCTCCAAAACATTGGAACACGAAAGGTAAAGCGTCTTCCTTGCTGGGCTAGATCTCTCCAGGTCTTCAGTCGCTCCTCTGGCTTTCAGTTCATCGCTGCATTGGACATATACGCGTGTGCCCTGTGATACGTGTGTTTCTGGCACTGTCCCGTAATATACATGCATGTCAGACCTCGTAAAAGGCTACACACCATCCACAGACCTACGGTCATAGGAGAAGCTTCCTCTGCGTGTTCCGCAAAGAAACTTAAAGGAACATGGGCGTAGATCCCTCTCCTAGATCATTAATAGGCCCAAGATTCTGGAGTACAAATTCGGCAGACCGGAAAAATCAGACAGTCTTGTCAGTTTTAAGAATGGCTTAAAGTCTAAACGTTTCCACTGTTAATTGTTAGCGCCTTCAGAATGCCTAGGTGTGAGAAAGACGCACTAGAAGAATGAATGAATACATACATACATACTCTTCATGTATGCCTCGCTAGATTTATGTGTTAAAGGATTTAAAATATTTCCTGCAGATAAACTGGAAAAGGGTAATGTATCTGCAACTTTCTCAATAGGACTTCTGGAGGTTAAAAACAAATTACACTTAAAGCAATTTCACTTGAGACTCCTTTATATGTGTGATTCAAAATGCATACTTCTGGAGAAAAGATCTTGATGACACAGGAAATACATTGCATGATGCTTTTTTCTTCTTCAGAATTCTTCTGATTTTGCATATGATACATCAATCCTGCCGCCCCAGCACTCATCATATTTCCGATATGATATGAACATCTAGCTGCAAAGGAAGCATAAAAATAGCATCTCAGTCGATATTGAATGGGTGGATGGCAAAATAAGTCAAGGAGAACAGTCCGTCCAGTATGAAATAAATAATGCGGACTTTCTGCTAGGGTGTGCTGGAGCAAAGGTTATATTTCCTGCAATCAGACTACCCTAATAGGTGGGTGGTCATGCTGTCTGGTATTCTGGTAACGCGTCAATATTTAATCGTGTCTGAGTGAGCATTCCGCTTGTTGTGTGCAGGCAAACACGTCATGGCAAATACAATGAAGTCTTCATCAAGGAGGACTACGTGAAAGATCCGCCATGTAATCAGTTTAACGTGCTGTGGTAATATTTTTAGCCCATCAAGCACGGTACAATGATGTGCTGGTGGGGAAAAGCACCAAAGAACCGTGTCAGTGGTGAGGATTTACTTTACATGTATATTTCATGCTTTGGGTGAAATGAAAAGAGGACTGCATGTTTGTCCGTTCGTTTGTGTGCCCGACAGCCTGCCTGCCTGCCTGCCTGCCTGCCTGCCTGCCCGCCCGCTACCTGTCTCCCTACCCACCAGAGATTGTGTATGGATGCCTGTCCATTTTTGCGTTCTGTTTCCATTTGGTCCATTTTGATTGCTTTCTTTGTTCCTGCCTGGGTATATAATGCGTGCCGTCCACTGTGCCTGCTGGCTTGTCTGCCTGTCCGTCCGTCCGTCCGTCTGTCTGTGTGTCTGTCCGTCTGTCTGTTTGTGTCTGTCTGTCTGTCTGTCTGTCTGTCTGTGTCTGTCTGTCTGTCTGTGTCTGTCTGTCTGTCTGTCTGTCTGTCTGTCTGTCTGTCTGCCTGTCTGTCTGTCTGTCTGTCTGTCTGTCTGTCTGTCTGTCTGTCTGTCTGTCTGTCTGTCTGTCTGTCTGTCTGTCTGTCTGTCTATCCGTCCGTCCCTCTCTGTGTCAGTCTGTTACGAATCGAATGTGCCGAATGGTGTGTGCATGTGATTGTGTTTTGACTGTGATTATTTTTAGCATGAGTTGGTGACGTAGTGACTGAGGAGTGTTCACGTGTGAGCGGATGATCCGATTGATTTTATATTTCCCGAGTGAAAGCTGTGTGGGACACTCGAGCGATTGAACCCCAGGGAGACGGATGAGTGCTGATTTTATCTGTTATCATTCTACATTGTAAATACCGCGGATGTATGATGATTGATAGTGAAGGAATGGATGAGTGAGTTTGCGTTGTTTTCAGGGTTCTTCAGCCTGGTACGAGTCCCAGAGACGCTAGTTGAGGCTCGGATCTCTACCGGCGGGGGCCGGTGTGGAGACTGTCGGCGGGGGCCGCTTGAGCGCTTGTAGCGAGATTGTCGGCGGGGGCCGCTTGAGCGTCTGTAGACCGAGTGTCGGCGGGGGCCGCACGATAGCTCCTGTGAGCCCGGGTGTGGGCCGGAGCTGGTGAGAGATTGTGTTTGTGTGGATGAATACACTTCGTTGCATATCAGAAAGCTGGTGTTCGTGTTTTTTCTTGTTTATTTTCATTTGTGCGGGTTATAGCTAACCTGAGGCCCAGTTAGCCGGTCCGTAACACAGTCATGTACGTCCGTTTACTGTCTGTCAGCCAGCTCTTTGGGTGTCTTTCTGTGTGTGTGTCTCTCTCTCTCTCTCTCTCTCTGTCTCTCTCTCTCTCTGTCTCTCTCTCTATGTCTCTCTCTCTCTTTCTGTCTGTCTCTCTCTCTGTCTCTCTCTCTCTCTGTCTGTCTGTCTCTGTCTGTCTGTCTCTATGTCTGTCTCTCTCTCACTCTCTCTCTATGTATGTGTGCCTCTCTCTCTCTCTCTCTCTCTCTCTCTCTCTCTCTCTCTCTCTCTCTCTCTCTCTCTGTGTATGTGTGTGTATGTGTGTGTATGTGTGTGTGAGTGTGTATATGTGTGTGTGCGTATGTTTGTGTATGTGTGCGTGTCTGTCTGGCTGCCTCGAAGCCTCATTATTTATCTGACGTAGATGAGACTGCGATACAGACCAGTTTCTTGTGCATAGCGTTGTACCAAGCAAATCATTCCTGACTCATCGAGGACAGGAGGAAATCCAGTGATGCTTTCAGTGAGGGTGGTCTACAGACTGAGACCGTGTCAGCCACTCCTCTCGTCCATCTTCAAAGAACTCTGGTTAGGAAACATGTGACACCCACGCCCTATCTGTCTTGTCCATCTGCTGATTGAACCTGATGGTCAGCCATCTTGACTCCTCAGCGACTCGCCCTGTTGTCTTCTGGGGTATCTGATGCAGATGCCTGTCGCGACTTGAAACGTCTTTGAACATGGCGTCGTCTTCTCGTCCAGGGTCTTCGGTCTGCAATCAGTTCGTATCCAGGCAAAGCTGGAGTGAAAACGAGGGGACTGAACTCTGAGAGACGACCCGACATTAGCAGGGGAAAGGGTTGAAGCTGGAGAAACACGAGACGAGTGGAGATGGGCGAGGGTGACAGCTGATCCCTAAATTGCGCCGATTGCTCCTTTGATTGCTGTGCAACCACCACACCGACAGGGGAGGGCCTCTTCAAACGGACCGGCAGCCAAGTGTCCTTTGTCATCGTTTCATCCCTCAGTCTTACGACCGGACCCACCTCGGCGCTCTCCACGGAGAGCTGATCTTAACCGCGGTGCAAACCAATTTTCGTTTGGCGCTTCTACACCTGTTCCGCTAACACAACCTCCACGACTCTTCGCATTCCTGGTTGTCGAGCATAACGACGTTTGTCCACTGCACCACAACGTCTCCAGGAAGAGCAGAGGTGGACATACGTACAAGATTTTTACGTGAGAAAGAAACTTTTAGCCTCCGTTTACGTGGTTGCTAGTTGTTCTCACCGTGAGAAAAGGGGGAGGGGGGTGCAGGGATGGGGGTGTCCAAACATGGCGTGCGGTCTGTGACGTCACTGACACTGGACACCTTTCCTCAACCCTCCGTGCGCTAGACAAACACTCACCTGTAGAAGCACAATGGGGTCTCCTTGGACTGTTGCGCCCCTGTGTAAATGGGGAAGAAATGCGAAGCTGCTCGAAAATTGACTGCGTCCCTCTTCAAGACTTCTCAAGCATACCTGTTTCCTGGGCTGCCATTAACATTCCCCAGAGTTGAATAGAGCTGACAAAGATCTGTAATTGTAGGGTGACTCTCGGCGCCATTTTTGCATCCAAAGCGGGCGGAAATAAAGACACGCCAAACAAAAAGTTATACTGAACCGAGAATCACGTTTGATTATAAGCTTTGACGGAAATAGATGAAGGCATCAAAACTCCTTGGAATAAATTTACGCTTGGTTTGAAGTGAAAATAAGTCAGTGGGGATTTGCCGTCGTTTAGACTAAAAATTATCCTTTCGGACAATCCACGAGTGACAATGTTTGCACGGCAGGCACGTCTCCTGAGCGTGGTGAACAATAATCTTCCTTGGTTACGTGATTTATGCGCATCGACAGAAAGTACACTTGCAGCCCCGTACAATTTCACAGAGAGACGTCTTAAGTAATGCAGCAACGCTGATTTTGGAAAACTCTTATATATTTTATGCCCAAAACTCAAATTATAACAACGATAGAGATTATGCCTATTAGGGTCTGCAACGGGGGTTGTTGCTTCCCCTGACAAGCTAAGCGCAAGAGTTATCGCGCCTGCTTGGTCAGTACACTGCATTATTGTAACTATGGCGGTAATGGACACTGCAAATTTCGAACGATGGCGTATGCCGGAATTAAAGCAGTTCATACGGGAAATGCAACAGCCATTGTCGGGTACGAAAGCAGACCTAATTCAAAGGGTCAAGGGCTGTATTGCTTTGAAGGTAAACAAAGCAATCGGCGGGGGAATCCGACATAGACTGTGCCGACGCTTTGGCCCCAAAGTTTCCAAAACTAACAACACCATCGGGCCAAAAACTTCCTGATCCAGTCAGTCTCAAGACAGGATGGTGTTCGGCAGTGGATTTTCCTGCAGATTTTCGGGATGCAGACCTGTACAACTATTTTGTTTTGAGAATAAGAGTAGTCGTGAACTCCCCTCCCGAGCTTGTGGCAGCCTGTGGGGTGTCAATCTCCTCACAAAGTCCCTCCCCCCTTGCATAACGGACTCACGGTTGAACCTGTGTGTGGCCACTACAACACAAGCATTTACAAGGGAATATGCGCTAAACAGGCCGTTTTTAACCGGACTAACACTTTCCTTTGAAACATATAGTATTCCCATGGCTTGCTCTGGCAGGGCGCACCAACCGCCATATTGTCCTCAGCTCGAACACAAAACGCTCATTTTCAGGATTACTGATACACAAACATAGGCACCGTACTTAAATAACGGTAATAATGTCTCAAAGCACAAAGTAGAGTACATCAATAGTTAATGAATATTGCTACATTATTCATATTGAGTTGTGCGTCGAAATCGAATCAAGTTAAAAGTTAGGCTACAGAGTACTCACTACTAGACAGCTTCTCGTGTAACTGTGTAGTTCGGACAGAAAACTGTTTGCATATATGCTTTACCTACTCTCAGGATAAGTTTCTGAGCTAAGTGTTCGCCTAGTCAAAGATATGCCCGGTTAAGAACTGTCTTAATGAGTGATATCAGACGCATCAACCTGTACATGCAGACAATGGGGATGAACGAACAAACGAATGCATTAATATACATAATGACCGACGGAACGAATGAATGAATGAACGAACGAATGGAGCTTTACTGCTTAATATTAGCCTATGACGGCTAGTTAAGACCAATAACAAGAACATAACTGGAGCAAATGAGACTAAGAGCGAGTCAAGCCTTGATACCTATAGACTATAGTTTAAATTTTTTCACGTTTCGCGTAAGGAGATGCGATTCGTAACATCAACAAAAAGGATAAACAAAGACGAACACGGAAACATGAGGAGGACAGCAACAACAACAATGAATATGCGAGTGCATTTAATGATATTTTTAACGAGTCAATCACTCAATGCAGTTGGCGCGAGCTCTGTTCAATAATCATGCACTGCATTCCTGCAGCAGAAATGCTGAGAACGAGAGAGACCTAGTATTCAACAGCACTACACTGCACCGATCCACGCCATTATTTAGTTACATCTGCTTGCAAGCTCGAACCTAGCTTCGTCACTTCATGCCTGCTTACTGCGACAATAAACGATCACTTTGCCACGGTAGCACTGGCAAACACAACAAAAATGAACACCTCTTGGTACTCTCTCACTGCGTTCTGAAGCCATTCTGTACTGACCAGAGACCACTTTTTGGTTCCCCGCGCGAAAGAGCATCAGCGGCAATAACTCCTGGTTTCCAGCTTCGTTGCAGACCCTAATAGTTGCGGCAAATTTTAAAGGAAAACTCAATCGAAACGTCATAAAACAAGAGTTTCATAATAGTGAACACATTGTTGACTTTTTCTTTCCTTTTAGGAACCGGCCAAAGACTCCGCCGTGAAAATGTGTTATCAGTTATAGAGGAAATGTATGCTTGTACTCTCATGTCATTAGGTTCAAAAATCAGTTGATTAATTCACACCAGACATTTTGTTTAGATTTATTCTAGAAAGCATGAATGTATTTACTAAAAAGTGGTACAGTTGTACTTGTCAATCAAGGATGCCTGACGGAGTCGTTTTCCAAAACAACTAAACATCCGACTTTTCACGACAGACATCCAGGAAACAAGCAAACCCACAAATGAACGGCGGAGACTATGGGAACAACATGGACACTATCACAGCGGATCTACCACGTTGATATCCACAGTCACAAATAATACAATTTCCCTTCGTAGAGTGTTTCCGGCAAAACAAATAGTCTTTCTAGACCACGAGTCGCCACACAGGCATATATATAAAAGAAAAATTCTTCGCACTTCGGGGTAGGAGAAAGGTGTTTGCCGGATGGAAAACCAACACCCACTCCTCATCAAATCTGTCCGGCTCTTTGTGATCCAAGACGGGTCACTATCAATGGAGGCCTCGAATGCTATCTTCGGGGTCTCTCCTTCGTCGCCATGGTGACAAGATGTCGCCAAGGGGTCTCATTCGCTTCTCTCCAGAGATGCAGGTCAATCACAACGACACTAACAACAATGAAGGCAGCAGGAAGAACGCCAGCATTTGTGCGTATTCAGATCTGCACACAGACGAATGAGATGAAGGTAAAATTAGAAGTAGTCACAAGGTAAACAATAAACACGATTCTGTGGAAATATGTGATCAAAATACTTGCTGTGACCTTGCTCAATTATCTCTTCACAAATTTGACAAAATGTTAGATTCATAGATAGAATCTTCATTTCAACAACAGTAATTGTAGATACGACATTTGTTCATTTATCATTGTTCCTTTGTGGTACCGACAGTGAGCCACCATATCTACATAAAGTTAAGATTTTCTTCAACACAGCTGTTGCATCTGTGAAAAACTCCTCCCAACTCTGATAATATGAGATACCGAGTTCATTTTATACTCAAAATTATCGTCGGGCACGCTACAAATATGTTCAAGGAGGGGAAGACCACCGGCACTGGAAATTTTTCCTTTCCTAATAAGGCACTCAAAACCCTTCGCGATCTGGCAGGAAACTCCCAACGCAGCGAGGCAACAGACGGTCTTCAGAGGAAGAGCCTCGTCAACAAGTGTTTCGGCCCTCGACACTTCCTGACACTCCCGGGGGAGGGAACAGCTGGCTATAGCTCCAGGTGCCCGTCTGCTGCCATCATCTCTTTGCACACCTTGCATGCATCATGGGGCAGAAACGGCCTGCCTCCGCTGCTGTTGGACAGTATGGCTCTGGTCTCTTGTTTTCCGGCGGGTCCATATCCAGCATGATGCCTTCTCTACTGACTGTGCCATAGCCCTCGCAACCTTTGTGCACTGACAGCTGGAGAGCCTACAAGTGTTTTTAAAGTTATCGAAGGAGAAAAATGAAAACCTCTACTGTTTTGTTCTCTTCGGCTTGTGTTTGATGTCCAGAAAGGGGAAGCCTATAACGTGTAGTTCCTGGGGCAGGACGTGGCATTCTCGAGGCTTCGGCCCCTTTCATCGGTGAATCGTAAAGCAAAGCCATCGCGAAAACGATGTACCCATTCCTCGCTATCTCTTTCACTGGGAGAACATTGGCGAGTGATTTATCGTCGTTGAAGACGCCCGTGCTTTTGAGCGCAGCATGGATGGATAAACAGGAGTTGTAGGCTGGGGTCCTGGGCAGGTGCTGCCCTGGTACTTTTTCCTCTGACCATGGTGGTAAATGACCGCTTGACCGGTCGCCGGTAATAAAAAGAAAGATCCATGTAGGGACATAGAAGTATTTTATGTTTCCACTTTTGAGTACGCAAGTAAGAATACAAGCTGTGCCCTGAAAATTACTCCAGATATATGCAAGGAACATACTGAATATTTCTCACGGATTCTGCTTTTAAGAAAGGCAGAGAGAAGACTCTCAGTCAGTCCAACAAACACCCGCTGCAACATCCTATATGTACTCTTTCTCTACAGGTTCTACGCCCATAACTTTAAGTAATTGCCAAAATCAATCCACATATACTTATGTAGAACATTTATCACTGTTGTCTACTTTTCTTTTCTTTTTCATGCAAAATACAAACCTTGTTACGAATCCATGTGGTATTTGTTAGAAAAAAACCTGGTAATGGTGTTTACTATGGCGACGCCATTTATGCATCTCCTCACACTAACAAAATGGCAAATTAAGAATTAAACAAAGCCGCATACTGACGCTTAATTTTGACTATTCCTTCTGCAGTTTAATTAGAATAAGAAGGGTTAAAGATTTGTGTGTCTCCATGAACCATTTTCCTTGTGCATCTCGAGAGTGATCACTGTAAGACAAAAAGTCAGAGTATCCTAAGCAGTAACATCAAGTTTATGTCTTTTAATCGTCTTCATATCCGTCTTTTGCATGGAATCGGTAAATAACTGATTTTGCCTGCAGAATTTTCGCTGATAAAAAACGTAGCTTGTAAATACGAGACTCGGGTTGCGTAACAATTTTTTTAAATAATTGTATCCCTGGAAACGTCCGTTGAAAGCAACTCTTTACATCTGTAGATTATCATTATCTTCCTGATGAATGTCTTCATGACATAATCTACTGGCAGAGAAAAGTGCTAGGCTTTCTCAATCTAAATTTGTTGTGCACTATTGCAAATGGAGCAAGAATGTAAACTTTATATTCAATTAAAGTATACTTGTTCTCAAAGTTAAAGATTTTACCTCGCCTGACGATAGTATTGATAATAATCCACGGCTGTATGCTGATGCTCACGTGTGTGTTTTTTCTTTCAATTTAATGTTTATGTGATTTGTGTGTGCGCACGTGTGTGTGTGTGTGTGTGTGTGTGTGTGTGTGTGTGTGTGTGTGTGTGTGCGTTCGTGTGGTTATGTGTGTGTGTGTGTGTATGTGTGTGCTCGCGTTTGTGTGTGTATGTGCGTGTGTATGAGTGTGTGTGTGTGTGTGTGAGTGTGTGTGTGTGTGTGTGTGTGTGTGTGTGTGTGTGTGTGTGTGTGTGTGTGTGCGTGTGTGTGTGTGTGTGTGTGTGTGTGTGAGAGAGAGAGAGAGAGAGAGAGAGAGAGAGAGAGAGTATGTGTGTGTGTGTGTGTGTGTGTGTGTGTGTGTTCTCGAAGATCATGCTAACGACTTATGCTTCGTATTTTCGAGTTTGTTTGTGATTTGTCAAGTAGACTTGTAGGTCATAATCATAGCACATCTACGTTGAGAATTCAGATGCATGTAAAGTGCCCGGATGACGTTCCGCCTGACAATAGCTGCTCTCCCATCCGGGCAATTGACGAAACTACGAGGGAACACACACGTGAACCAATCTTGAGATTCATTTGCAAGTCAATTTCCATTCTCTCTGTTCTGTCTAAGCGTTAGAGACACCTTTGTTCGAGGCTCATCGTGAGCATCAACCTGATATCCAACACGCACATAGTTTACTGTTGTAGTGCGAATATAGAATTTCTCTATATGAGTTTTACATGAAAAGTGCTACTTTTTTTTCAGAAGCAAACAGCAATGTAAACATATTCAGACTGCAATTTTTATTTTAACTTCAATATAAAAATTTTTTTTATAGAGAAGAGCGAAACTTTGTGTTTGAGGACGATTTCTGAGCTCACTTTTGGCACTGAACGAGAGAAAATCACGTGACTTTGATTTTCTGACGTAGAACGTTACCAGTGTAACGCACCACGGATCGTGGCAGCGAGGTGTCTTGGTTTCAATTAATCTGAAAATGTTTAATATACTACTAATTTTGCAGTAGTCGGTATTTTCAAGTATGCTGGTATATTAATGAAAATATGTTTAAATATTGTATCAAAAACATTATAACTTTCAGGGCCGGATCAAAGTTTTTTGAGGGGGGGTGCTTAAAATTGTTTTAGGGTCTTCTCATCGAAGTGGCGAAGCCACGAGTGCGTGCCTGCGAAGCAGGCACGCCCCTCTAGGGGGGTCCGGGGGCATGCCCCCCCCGGAAAATTTTGAGAAAAATGGTGCAAATCTGTGCAATCTGGCAGTGCGGTCATTTCCAAGAGTTTTTGTTTGGTCACAGATTCTTCCTGTCTCTGCCCGGGTTTGATTTGTCTGTGCGAGTAGCAAAAGGAAGGCATCTTAATTATAGCAGCACCCCCCCCCCCCCCCTCCCTCCCCAGCTACCTTGGCTGCCAAGTAGAGTGTGCTTATACCAAGTGGAGAGTAGTACAGCATCTGGGCCCAGCATCTTTTAGCCCCCCCCCCCCTCCTTCCCAAGCTTTTTACTAACTATACTGTCTCTGCTACCAAGCAAAGTGTGCCGATATCCGATGAGGTGGGAAGTAGATCAACATATTTGAGCAACCCCCCCCCCCCCCCTCCCTCCTTCCCCCAACTCCCGGCTGCCACGGAGGTTTTTTTTGTTTTTTTTTTGGGGGGGGGTGCTCGAGCACCCCCAGCACCCCCCCTAGATCCGGCCCTGACTTTGCATTTTCCCTTCAAAACACACTACCAGTTACGTTTTTGATAGGTCTCGTGACGAGCACACACTTTCAGCTCATCTCCAGTCCGCTGTTCAGCGCTGTCCAGTTTTCGAGCAGTCTGAGAAGAGCCAAAATGTGTTTTCGAAGGATTCAAGAAGTTTCCTAGTGCACTCTCACACCCCTGTCCTGTCATCTGCTAACTCCTTGCCCCCGTTTTCCTGTACGGAAACAGGAGTGTCGAGCCAGAGGTGCTGGGCGTTGCTGAGGACAGCGCGGGTTCCACCTTCCTGATGTCCCCTGATAGAACTGTCCTAAAGAACTCCCCCTCCTGTGGAGACTTTGTGGCCCTTGACAAAGCAGGGAGTCCCCTCTCTCTCCCCTGCCGACCTCCAAACAGAGGCCCCAGTGTTCCCTGGGTCGAGAACCTCAGAGCTCGTGTTTCCATCCAACCCTCCATTTTTATGTCGACCCTCTCCGAGTCCCCCCGTCTCTTCTCACGTGTTTCTCCCCCGATTCTTGGGAGATAGCAAAGTTTGGAAAACTCCCTCAGTGAGGGTGTTTTTTTCAAATCGCGGGGCGTAATGAACGGGTCGAGTTTCGCGTCTGTTTGACGAGAGGGATGGTCGATATCGAGGAATGCGGGTCGCGGGATGCCTTGAGAAATTATAGTGTGCGCGTGTGTGTGTGTGCGCGCACGCGCGCGCGCGCGTGTGTGTGCTTGTGTGTGTGTGCGTGCGTGTGTATGTGTGTGTGTGCGCGCGTGTGTGAGTGTGTGTGTGTGTGTGTGTGCGCGTGTGTGTGTGCGTGTGAAGTGAGTGTGTGTGTGTGCGTGTGTGCGTGTGTACGTGTGTGCGTGTGTGCGTGTGTGCGTGTGTGCGTGTATGCGCGTGTGTGCGTGTGTGTGCGTGTGTGCGTGTGTGCGTGTGTGTGTGTGTGTGTTTGCGTGTGTGTGTGTGTGTGTGTGTGTGTGTGTGTGTGTGTGTGTGAGATAGAGAGAGAGAGAGAGAGAGAGAGAGAGAGAGAGAGAGAGAGAGTGTGTGTGTGTGTGTGTGTGCGCGCGCTCGCCTCGTGTGTGTGTGTGTGTGTGTGTGTGTGTGTGCGTGTGTGTGTGTGTGTGTGAGTGTGTGTGTGTGTGTGTGTGAGCATGTGTATGTGCGTGCATGCGTGCGTGCGTGCGTGTGCGTGTGTGTGTGAGTGTGTGTGTGTGTGTATTTGTGTGTGTGCATTTGGTTGTGTGCATGTGTATGTGTGTGTGTGTGTGTGTGTGTGTG
>JAWQFJ010001252.1:32500-55000 GCA_034096865.1 Theodoxus fluviatilis
AGACAATTAAATAGAACTGAGGGGTCATCAACAGCAAAAAAAAAAGCCTTTTCAGACTTCCATGAATTTCCACACAGCTTAGAACTAATAATTTCCAAACACCCCGATTATTAATTATTTACTTTGTTCATACAGGATTACACATGAACATATATTGTCCATCTTCGAGTGGCCCTTAAAAACCCAATGATAATCATTATCTCCCTTCTGCTCTTCCCCTCCCCCTCCCTTTTCTCCCTCCCTCCCTCCCTCCCTCCCCCCCCTTTCTCTCTCTCTCTCTCTCTGTCTCTCTCTCTCTCTCCAGCTTTTTCCTTCTCTTCTCTCTCTCTCTTTCTCTCTCTCTCTCTCTCTCTCTCTCTCTCTCTCTCTCTCTCTCTCCAGAACACTTTTTCTACCCTCATCTCGTCATCTCTCAAAACAGCAACTTCCTCCTTATCCTTCCTCAACCTCCTCCTGTCTGGGACACAGGCAGACGGCTCCACTTCTTCTCCCTCCACTCAGACCCAGCTGTCCTCTTCAGGAGCCCTTGTTGCCAGACCGAGGGGCGGGGTGTCATGGAAGCCAATCAGGCAGCCAAAGAGTTTGGCCCCGGGGGCTGGGACGAACCATCCCGGACGAGCTCCTTCTTCTTCCTCGTGTGCCTTTGGTCGGGGTCTTGACATCCGAGCTGAGGCCCACCCTGAAACAAAGCGAGCCGCCATCGATGCAGTCTGGATAACACAACAGCCCCGGGGGTCAGGGGAACAGAGGGATAAAGGGAGCTGGGGTGAGGAAGGCTGGGGTGGGGTGGATGTGTGGGTGAAGGGTATCAGAGTGGGAATGGGATTGCAAGGGGGGTGGGGTTGTAGAGGGAAGTAGGGGTGAGGTGACGGGAGCTTGGCTAAAGAGGGGGCAATCTGGGGATGAATGCTATTGGCAGTCTCTGGAGTTTTTGAGAAAGATCCTTGCCTTGGCCTCTCCCGTCGCTGACTCTCCACGTGGAGATGGCGTTGTGGACATCAAGATGCTCGCCTGACTGATTCCACAGAAGGAAAGCGAAGATGACCAACAGGAAGAGTACAGGGAGCATCGTCCTTCCTATCACGATTGCTTTTTACTTCGTCACTGGTAATTGGTACACATGAACCTTAAATGTGGTCAGCTCATGACGACCAATAGATTAAACAATGCAATGTTTGATTTGCCGGATTTATCAGTCAGTTTGTTGGTCACCCCGTTCTCTAGCTTCTTAAAAAACAAGCTCTGACGTGGATTGACTAATTTACCTCTCTGTCTGTTGTTCTATAGTCGTGTCTTTTAGCAACAGGAATGCTTGAACAGTGGACTTGTGCAAATGTGTCAACAAAAGTCTAGGATGAACAGTCGTGCATCTTCTTTTGATCGTCAAGAATTGTGTTCCTTTGATGCAGGAAATTGCAAACATTGCATGTAAGCATACACAAAGGCACACACACGCATGCATACACATAAGTTAAACTTGACTCTTCGTTGAATCATACGTGTTTCTCATGGCCCCTGCGAAAAGGGAGAGAACGGGTTTTTGTTACAGGAACAAGATGATCTTTTTGCCGAAAGAAAATGAAATATAATCAGAGTTTAACCTTCTATCATCAACGTGGGGTTTTATTCAGCATAATGATATTATTAAAATTTTCTGAATGTAACTGCCCTGTGGGTTGGGGTTTCGAATTAACCTCTCGCGTCTCCCCGTGCGTTTCGTAAAAGGCGAGTAACCAAGGGAATTCATTGCTCGTAATCTAACCAAATTCTAATGAATTTTCCTTAATAATGGCTTTACATAGCCTGCACAAACTGATAAGCCGTAAGATTCCATTTATTTATGCATTCATAAATTCATTCATTCATTCATTCATTCATTCTGAACGTTATCTTGACATTTCAAAAACTTTCCTCCCATTGCAGACTGTCCTCGTTCAGCGTGGCGTTTCGGCGCGCTTCCCAACACCTCCGCAACTACAGCAGAACTGAGAGAGAAAATTGCTGCAAGGCAACAGCCAACAAAATGGCGTCGGTGCAACCCGATCCTGGCCAAGAGCTCCGTCTTCTCGCCGTGTAGGTGGGTATTTTCATAATTACTGCCACGCCGGATCCAAAGCGCGGGGTGTCAGTTTCTGCCCCTGCTCCCCCGGGCACTTGCAGGGGCCAAAGCTTTGTGTCGTGTGCCTTTCACATCCATCACTCGGCCTAGAGGCGAAGGCGTGAAGAACACGAGGGGTTATCTTCCTTGACTTTTCTCGCTCTCTTGCCAAAAAGCGAAGTAAAAACACAATGATACTCCATCCTCACCCCACCCCACCCCCCTACCCCCAACCTGCCATCTGGCCCCGAGTTCGCCAGGCGTGTGTGAGAAAAGTTTGAGTCTGTTTTGTGGAGAGACGGGTATGTTATTGCTTTCCCTGGTAACGTTGCAGGAAATGTATAGTGGTAGATGTTTGAAAATTAAATCTTCTGCAGCTTTAGTGCACGAGTATTAATAGGGAAAGGTTACGAAATATATAATTCAATATTCATATATCGTTCACATCTTCCATAATAAGGGTTGACTCCTTGTCGTTGAAAGACATAATTTGTCGTTGATTTCCGCATTGTCATCCGTCATTTCAGTATACCATAGATCGACTATTGAAAAATATGAAGCGATTGATCATGATGCACTTTCAAGGACAACATCCAGTGAGTGCTCCATGCACATTTCAGTGCAGAAGTGCACCGCTGTAGTCCGACGCAAATCCTCTTCAAGTCTTTGCAGCGTGTTCCGCTCTTCGCCCAAAACAGACAGATGTCGATTGGAGGGGACAGCTTAGAAGACACCCTGGTGGTCTGGACCTACATCACGTATTGTCATCTCCTCAAATGTCTATGACCCCCGACCCCCCTCCCCCGACCCCCCCTCACCCTCCCCCCCCCCGATTTCCTGTATAGATCACCTCGTTGTGATATGTTCCTACCTACGCATTATTTCACCAAGCTTCAGATACGAGGGTCAAACTTTTCTGATAAGATTAGACGAACCATGAAGGAAATAGAAGCATATAAAAACTAGGCATCCTTTCTGATAAACGTCCTGTCAGCCTGTCCAGTTCACATAAGACGTCTCGCGGGAACCAGAGATGCGTTCGTTCTAAGGTTGTGAACGTTTTTTAGACAGCGAGCGCTAGCAAAGTTCAAAACTTTTCTCGTGCATTAACCTCTCCGCGCATGCGCTCGTCGTATGCGGTCATCTGTCTCTTCTTATTTAAAAAAACGAACTTCTCGTCCCACGAGACAATCACGTCCGATGCTTTGGGATCGCTTTTGGGAAACCCGCCTCTTCTTACGGTTCGTGGCAATTAAGCCAGCTTGAGTAGCCTCCCTTCAACCAGTGTCCTAAAACGTGCTTCCTCAACACTATGTTTACTACCGATATGTAGATCACCAGCTCCTGGCAGCCCCATATCCAGCAGTCTCTATGCGTGGATAGTCAGCTCCTCAGCCTCTACACTCCTACTGAAACCCTGAATTTGGACAGGCGCATTTAGGCGAGCAAGCTTTGGCGTTTGATTATGTGCGAGGCGCAGTGCCGTGGTTCAATAGGCCTACCAGGAATGGGAAAAATCTGGATTATGAAATTCTGACTATTTTCCTACAGGTGGCTACCGTGTGTCATTACTATGTGTGAGCGATTGAGTATGAATGTACATGTGTACCGTGTGTCATTACTGTGTGTTGTTAGCCCGTGTGTGAGCGATTGAGTATGAATGTACATGTGTAAAGCTCTCGTCCATCTCTTTGTCTGATTGTCCTCCATCGACATGTTTCCAGAATTATGTATGTACACGGTAAGTGCTAATTTTCGTAGTATTTGTCAAAATATGAGTACCGGTTAAACATCACATGTTGTCTTCACCTGTTTTTATCCGTGCATGCTGGAATATTCAGCATAGTTAAGCCAGTCATTGAGTGTTAAATTAAAGCATATTACAAGATTATTGTTGAGGGTGGTATATTAAACCGCATTCCAAAACCTACAAGTGAGGTGCGTGAGGCATAAAGCGCTTCTTCAAGGGAAACAAGTCTTGCTGGCATAATAACCATTTGTAACGCTGAGGTGGATTGACTGCCTTGTTTCTAGTATTTACTTCGGTGTCATGCTCTATGTCGACTCCGAATATTTCAGATTCGTCTTTGTGGAAACGCTCCAGGTGTTCTGAGATTAGGCATGTCACCTGGGTCCTGCAGACTGGCTTCTGCGAGTTGCGGAACGTGTCTAAAGCCAGAGATCTGATGAATGTCTCGATGGCAAAATCTTTCGTTTCAGCAACGATTTTATCTAGATTAGATTATTGCAATTCTCTGTTTGCAGAGGCGTCCTTATGTCTCCTCAAGAGACTGCAGGGAATCCGGATTGCAGCGGCCAGAGTTGTCTCAAGAAATAAAAAAAAACTGACCATATCCCCCCAGTTCTCACGGCTCTTCATTGGCTCCCTATAAAAGAGGGTTATGTTCAAGTTGGGAGTTCTCACTCATGCTTGCTTCCACTCACTGGGCCCCTCCTATCTTCAGAACATTGTCCCACTGTACAAACCTGCCAGGAACCTGCGCTCGGGCACACAGCCCCTTCTAAGGCCTCGAGTTTCATCCAAGAGGTCCTTCGGCTCGAGGGGCTTTTCATCTGCTGGGCCAGCAGTGTGGAATTCCTTGCCTGAGGCCATCAGATGGTGCTCCTCGCAAAAAGACTTCAAACGACAACTCAAGACATATATATATATATATTTTTTTAAAAACAGTTTAGACCTCCATTGTGCGCTATGAGTGATTTTCAATCAGAAACAGAGCGTTACAAAAAGTTGATGATGATGATGATGATGATGATGATGAGGAGGAGGATGATGATGATGATGATGATGATGGTGATGATGATGATGATGATGATGATGATGATGATGATGATGATGATGATGATGATGATGATGATGGTGATGGTGATGAAGATGATGATGATGATGATGATGATGATGATGATGATGATGATGATGATGATGATGATGATGATGATGATGGTGATGGTGATGGTGATGGTGGTGGTGGTGATGGTGATGGTGATGATGATGATGATGATGATGATGATGATGATGATGATGATGATGATGATGATGATGATGATGATGATGATGATGATGATGATGATGATGATGATGATGATGATGATGATGATGATGATGATGATGGTGATGCACATTGATGGGAGGTTTTACACGAATGAAAGTTCATTTTAAATGAGACATTCTGTCCCTCCCCTGAGTCAAAGCCATGAGGCGATGCAGTCGTGGTTATGTTCTGTTTTACTTTGTTATTGAGTTCCTTTCACGTCGTCTGGCTGTAATTCGAATTCAGTGGAGTTTTATCTCTGTACAGGGCGCGTTCTCTACTCCAGTCAGTATACATTTTCTGTTGTAAACTCCGCTTCACGGCTTGGCAGAAGAGAAGTCATTTATGTGATGTGAAAATAATCTCCTGTGATGAAAATCAATCACACGGTCTAATGATGCTTAAAACACTTAAATCGATGCCATGAACTCCCTGAGCGTTGGGGGTAAGAATAGAGGAAAATCTAGATTAATATACACTTGCTCTAACCAGCTCCCGTGATATTCGTTGTCAACAGCCTTACATAGCCTACAAAAGCCAATATTAAACTTACCTTCCCTTCTATCACCATCATTGTAATATGGAGTTAGGGATAGCTCTGTGTTCTTGTGTGTCTTTCCATGTGGGTGAGACTCGATACTTCCAGGACATTTCAAACTCCTGCCTCAGAGTTTAGAAGGTGTGATAATTGTTAGAAATACATTTTTGCATCCATCCTTAACAAATTGCACTTTGTCTCCTCCCCCCTCCCCTCCCCTCTCTCTCCCTCTCCCCCTCCCCCTTCCCTTCTCCCCTGTCACAATCGATTTCCAAAAATCCATTTGCGTGGGTGGATACTTGTTCAGACACATTATAAGTACTGTGAAAAAGAAAAGTAACGAGTTCACCACAATCAGTTGCATGACAATTCAGCTGCAAATGATTAGTAGAGAATACGACACATTTTGAGAAGGAATGACGTCTATGAAATAACTGCTCAAAGCGAGGGACGCATCATATTTTAATAGTGTGACTATGATAAACTTCGTTTTGAAAATAACGACACAAAAGAATTTCCTAGGCCCCGCCGAGACTTGAACTCGGATTGCTGGATTCAGAGTCCAAAGTGCTAACCATTACACCACGGGGCCCCTTGAACATTACAGCATCCATGAAAAAGACGATTTTTGCGTCACATCACACCCAACATGGTTCTTTATCTCTGTACTTTGCAAACGGTGACCTAATTTAATTGTCGGCTTTTCCATTCATGAAGCAGGAACGTATTCATGGATACTAAAAGCATACAGGAAATGACTGATCGAGGAAATATATAGTAATCGATCAATAAAACTGCTTGCACAAATCAATACGTTGTGACACAATAGGAAAGTAAGGAAGATCGATAGAATGTATTCTAAAACTGGCCCTTAGGCATGATTGCATCATCAGAGACAATCACTACTCAGTGTATTATTGACTGTGCATACTCTTGTGTTTTTGGAACCACTTTAAAATGGTAGAAATCTGTTAATCAGAAATGGACCGTTGATTTAAAAAACATATCAAGAAGCGTTTACTTCATAACTCTGAGAGTGTAGTTATTATCCCAATTCCCTCACGTTTTGCTGTGTCAAGGGAGATAACTACAGCAGCCTTCGTTTCACGTATTGCCAATAGACGGAAGGACGTAGCGAAGAAATCATTTCTTGTTGATTGATTTTTTTGTTTTTAAGGTAACAAAGCGATTGTGGTCGTATATGATGAAAAATATTACATGGCGCAAGGTTTCCTAGTCTTTAAAAAAAATAATTGTTGAATCAATGATTCCTAGCTGAATCTTTGCCAAATGCACCAACTGTAGGCCTAACGTCAATGAGAAAATGCACAAAACTCACTCTCCTTTTGCAACACGTTCCACGTTAACATGCCAACACTAAGAGAGAGGAAGATGGAAAAGAGAGGAGGAAAAGGAAGGATGACAAGATAGAAAAGGAAGGAAGGAAGTCTTACGGCCTATCAGTCTTTGTGGGCTATGCTAGGCCATTGACCGCGAAGATCACTTGTGCTTTTAGGAGTAAAAACAACCCAAATCTGAGTGTCCCTTGCGTTTTGCAAATTGCGTTGGGAGACATGATTGGGGCGGGGATGGATGGGTGGGTGGGGTCGGAGGGTTGGAGAGAGAGAGAGAGAGAGAGAGAGAGAGAGAGAGAGAGAGAGAGAGAGAGAGAGAGAGAGAGAGAGAGAGACAGACAGACAGACGGACGGACGGACGGACGGACAGACAGACAGACAGACAGACAGACAGAGACACAGAGAGAGAGAGACACAGAGACACAGAGATAGACACAGAGAGACAGAGATAGACGGAGAGAGACAGACAGACAGACAGAGACACAGAGAGAGAGAGACACAGAGATAGACACAGAGAGACAGAGATAGACGGAGAGAGACAGAGAGAGAGACATAGACACAGACAGACACAGAGACACAGAGACACAGACAGAGAGAGAGAGAGAGAGAGAGAGAGAGAGAGAGAGAGAGAGAGAGAGAGAGCAAATGAGGTCGAACAGGAGGAAGGGGGGATAGGAAGGGGGGATAGGAAGGGTGGGTGGGTGGAGGAGTTAGGAAGAAGGGGTTAGAAAGTGGGTTTGTTAGATGGGGGGGGGGGATGCTCATCAGCAGATGTACTCATTATCCTGAGACGGGCATACACGGAAAAAGGAGAGCCACATGGGACAATCTCACAAAGATTCGCGGTGCACGTACCTATTGGTCCTATGGCACCATAGCAACAGAGCTATTCAGTTGGGTTTGCTCGTGCTTCGGCTATTGACAAAGCTTATAGTCCTCTACATATTTCAACCTTCAGATAAAACACGATTTTCATAACGAAAATGTGGGCTTTTCAATAACTCCCTGCACATGCAGCGCGGATGTCAACAAAACGTGTGTGGCTATCTCTTCAGCAATTCTTTACGAGGAGGGCTGTGTCGAATGAATGAAAAGTTAGGCCAGATATATAACTAATCGTTTTACGTGAATCGTTCGAGGTCGTCTGCAATGCTTCATTCATTCGAATTAATTTCGGATACAATAAGATGTGTACGATTTCTGACGTTGGGTGACACCATTCATTATGATGAAATGTATCACGGAAATGGATCTTATTCTGTCTATATGTATCACTCATAATGTCCATGTTTGGTACTGATAAATTACGTTCAATGCATTTATTATACTTCAGATGAGCGAAAACCTGTTTATTATTTATATACAACATACATTTATCAATTTTGAATTAATATGTTTCGAAAACACTAATCAAACGTAAATTGGCGTTATACATAATTCTTCTAGAGTCGGTTTTGCGTCTTTTTCTAAACACATTGGCAGTTTTGAGTAAAACATACCGGCTGAGCCGATCTCTGTCCCTCTCGTCACCTGATGGACTGCTTTGATTGCAAATCCAGAGTTCTGGAAAACCGCCTCTGGCTTTAGAATTTGTGTTGATCTTACCATCGTGATCTTGTATCGATGAACATTTCTTACTCAGCTCGCTGATGACGTCATCAAATGTGGTCTCCATCACCTGTCAGTACTCACAGCGATATTCATCGCAGAAAAAAAATTATGACCCTCGCATCGATTAACATTAACGGAAAATTGATTTGGAGGTGAAACGTTCTCGATGCGTGAGATAATAATGTTCATTTCTCGCTATCTTCCGCTTTCCACACAGAGCTACTAGTACAGGTCTCAAAAGACCAGCTGGCATACATTTCCCCATTAAACATTTCCCCATCAGACATTTGACCATCAGACATTTCACCATCAGACATTTCACCACCAGACATTTCACCGTCAGGCATTTCCGGTGGTTTGTTGTGGTCGCTGTCGTCAAACGCAACGTCCAATCAATCAAGCACTGTAACAAATTCGTTTCTAAAACCAGACACTTTCTGTGTTTTAGTCCAAGTTTTGATACCGACTTCTGTATGATTACAGCGATTACTTAACAATAATATAGGAAACACCCTTCGGATTGCTTTGGGTTGCTTTGGATTGCTTCGAATTGCTTTGGATTGCTTTGGATAGCTTTGGATTGCTTTGGATTGCTTTGGATTGCTTTGGATTGCTTTGGGTTGCTTTGGATTGCTTCGGATTGCTTTGGGTTGCTTTGGATTGCTTCGGATTGCTTTGGTTTGCTTTGGATTGCAAATCCATAGACTGGAAAATCCGCCTTGGGTACGAAACGGCCTCCCATTCAATGGCTCGGAGTTTTTGAAAACCAAATCATGTGTTTGGCGCGGCCTCTGAGCCCAAAGCGTGTGCTGGTATTGGTGAATGAAAACCGGTTGGGACGCATCTTGGTGTAAGTGCACAAAAGCTCCACAAGGTTAGTCAAGGCTATCGGGCCGTATCTGTCTGACACGGCGACCCATCACACGTGGCTGGAAATAGTTCCAGCGTTTGGGCTGTTTGCACGAGAAATATCTCTTAAAGCGGATCCTCAAATGTGCCTTGGAAATCGCCCTCGTTCAATAATTGCCTCCTGGGCATCAGTCGTGAAATGAATACAAGGGAAGTATGTAGGCCTACCTTTGTGTATGGTGCAGGTCTCTGAGTAGTTCGAAGCGTAAGTTCATGGGGGGCATTCTCTCTATCATAGATAACAAAGCAATTAATGGCGTTGTCGGGACTGAGGTAGAAGAGCTGACGTTGTAGCTTTGTCTTATGGAAGTATCTTTGAAGAAAGCATACAAACTGTTGTCAAATATTATTGTTTTGCATGTCAGATCCTTCCTGTGGGTTGGGGGTAAGAATAGACCCTTAAGGGGTAAGAATAGACCCTCCATGTCACCCTACGCGATTCGTAGGTGGCAGCGAACTAGAGAACCAGCATGAAATTCTCGTGACGTGACTTGATCTTCTTCCAACCAGCTCTAATGATTCAGCGTGAGCGATGGCCTTACAAAGCATACAAAGGCAGATGGGCCGTTCAACTTCATCCCTCCGTCCATCCTTGAGTGTCAGATTAGAGCCCATGTATGGAACTTTATAAGACAGAGAGACAGAGAGAGAGAGAGAGAGAGAGAGAGAGAGAGAGAGAGAGACAGAGAGACAGAGAGAGAGAGAGAGAGAGAAAGGAAGGAGACAGAGAGACAGAGAGAGAGACAGAGAGACAGAGAGAGAGACACCGAGAGAGAGAGAGAGACACCGAGAGAGAGAGAGAGAGACAGGCAGAGACAGAGACAGAGAGTGAGAGAGAGACACAGAGAGAGAGAGACACTGGGAGAGAAAGAGAGACACTGGGAGAGAGACACAGAGAGAGAGAGATACACAGAGAAAGAGACACTGAGAGAGATATATAGAGAGAGAAAGAGACAGAGAGAGAGAGAAAGAGACACAGAGAGAGAGAAAGAGACAGAGAGAGATAGAGAGAAAGAAAGATAGAAGGTGCAAAACCAAGGGTCATAAGGGGAAAGAATGCTTCATTTGTTTTATGTATCAACCGCACAAATGCAGTTTTTTGAAAAGGCGTTGCAATAATGACTGAACTGTTGAATTAAATAGCATGGAATTAGTTCATGCTACTAACAAATGGAGAGCAAACAGATATTCCTGAGTGATGCTTGAAAACTCGGCTAAACAACACTAAGCCTTGCAGAATACGTCGAGATTGTGTGGCAACATAAAAAAATGTTCAGGTGAAGAACATAATAGTCTCGCCCCCCCCCCCCCCCTTCTGCGCATGCATGCGCGCATGTGTATATGTGCATGAATGTGTTGTGTGTACACGTTATGTACATATATGTGTGTGTGCTTATTCCTGACATTTCTATTTGACCATTATGGCATTTTCAACTGTCCTTTTTGTTGTTGTTGTTCTTTCAGAAAAGCAAACAAAACGTTGTAACAACACGATTATTAAAAATATTTTTTTTATAGTAAAAACTGCATGATATGTTTTTATAGTCAACACATTGCCCCCTGAAGCAGACTTTTTCATCATGCTTCTTTCACAAGTAGGAGGCGTGCATCAAGGCCTTTTCCCACGTGACATGGCTTCTGGCAACAGTGCACTTGCCACGGCAAACAGCGCGCTCGCGAATCGCACAAAAAGTTTTGGACGTCTTCACACGTGGCAAGCTTTCTGGCGCGAGAACAGTTTTCTGTGGAGTTGCCGCAGAATAGGAACACTTTCTATCGCAATTGCCCGTTACAAAGTGTCCGCGAACAGCCAATCAGATGAGTTCTTACTTGTGACGTAACAGAGGAAACGCGTTATTCAAATATCGTAATGGCGGCCCACCTATGACGACTCGAATCTTGTATGTGTGTTGCCAGCTCATATGTCAGTTGCGAAATGTGTGTTGCCAGCTCATATGTCAGTTGCGAAATGTCTTGACGCCTAAATATGAATTTCTCGTACAGTTCTACATCATCTTGTGTTTCGAATCGGTGCAGTCAAGCCCAGAAAGGAACTCTTCGCTGCGATAGAAAAAGGGTCTCGTGTGAAGAGGCCTTCAGCTCACACACATCTAAGAATTTTTCACAAACTCTTTGTAACACTTGTGACATATACTTCGAAGATACAGGATGCAAGGTGTGTTGTCGGGGTGGAGTTGGGTAGGGAGGGGTGGAGAGGGATGGGGTGGGGTGGGGCGGGGTGGGGTGGGGGTGATCATAAGCTTAAAAAATAAATAAATGCACAGTTCGCGGCAGCAGTGAGTGTATCGATATATCTCCCAATCCTTCCCCAATTTTCTCATCGCCGCTGTACGTCTTCGTTACTTCTCCCTTGGAATTGACGCCCACACAGATAATTCAAAACCCGTGTGAGGGAGAGGGGGTAAAAGTTAGGCACAGGAGAAAAGAGAAAAGAAAGACAGGGGTACAGGGGGAGGTACGTTATAATAGGGATATAAATGAGGTGGGGATAGTGGTGGGGGATAGGGGTGGGGAATAGGGGTGGGGGATAGGGGTGGGGGATAGGGGTGGAGGATAGGGGTGAGGGATAGGGGTGGGGGATATGGGTGAGGGGTGGACTTCCATTAGACAGAAAGGCGGGATAAAAGGGTAATATTAAAGCACCGAGGCGTGGTTAGCCATAACCAACCACATGCGATTCATAGAATAGGCCGGCTGAAATTCCTCCAAGTACCTTACACCTTTAAGTGAATTCAATTTTCGACACTATAAACTGTCGGCCTATGCAATCAGCGTCTGAAGACACAGCAGACGGCAGACGATATATTTCGGAAGACACCTCAACCCGTGCAGCGAATCAGTCACTTCGACCAGGCTGAAAGTATTGGAGAGCGAGTGAACGACTCTCGACTGTCTCCTTCCCTGCAAAGTCCAGGAGTTTTTCCGTGTGGACGGAGAAGCTGTTTATTCATCAAAGGAAGGGAGGAAAGAAGGTGTGTGTGACCCCACTCCCCGCCCTTGCCAAGCCTGTAGGGCGGGTTTGGGGTGTCTGCCATCGTGGGGATACACGCTGCAGCCCGCAGCCGTTGGGCCAAGGTACGTGTTCTGTACATGTAACCCCCAGATGTCCTTCCCTCCTTCCATAAAGTACAGTATGTGTGTATGCGTCCGCGTCTGTTGTGTGAGGGTAATAATTATGTTTGTATGTGTGGAAGCACGTGTATCAGTGTGTGTGTGTGTGTGTGTGTGTGTGTGTGTGTGTGTGTGTGTGTGTGTGTGTGTGTGTGTGTGTGTGTTTGTGTGTGTGTGTGTGTGTGTGCGCGCGCTTGCGTGCGTACGTGCGTGTTACGCGCGCGCGTGTGCGTGTGTGCCAGCCTGTCTATTATCCTGTCCCTGTCGCTGTCTCGGTCTCTGTGCCTGTCTGTCTGAGTGGCTGCCTGCCTGCCTGCCTGCCTGCCTGCCTGCCTGCCTGCCTGCCTGCCTGCCTGCCTGTCTGTCTGTCTGTCTGTCTGTCTGTCTGTCTGTCTATCTGTATGTCTGTCTGTCTGTTTGTCTGTCTACCTGCCTGCCGGCCTGCCTGCTTGCCTGCCTGTCTGCCAGCATGTCTTTGTCTCTCTCTGCATCTGTCTGTCTGTCTGCTTTTTCTGTCTCCCTCTCTGTCTGTCTGTCTGTCTGTCTGTCTGTCTGTCTGTCTGTCTGTCTGTCTGTCTGTCTGTCTGTCTGTCTGTCTGTCTATCTGTCTGTCTGCCTGTCTGCCTGTCTGTCTGTCTGTCAGTCTGACTGTCTGTCTGTCTGTCTGTCTGTCTGTGTCTGTCTGTCTGTCTGTCTGTCTGTCTGTCTGTCTGTCTGTCTGTCTGTCTGTCTGTCTGTCTGTCTGTCTGTCTGTCTGTCTGTCTGTCAGTGTCTGTCTGTCTGTCTGTCTGTCTGTCTGTCTGTCTGTCTGCCTCTCTGTCTCAGTGTCTGTCTGTAAACATGTCGCCCTGTCGGCCTCTGTGCGTGCATGTGTGTATGTGTGTGTATGTGTGTGTGTGTGTGTGCGCGCGCGCGCACGCACGCACGCGTCTGTCTATTCGTATATTTGCATTTCTGTTAATGCCTGTCATCTCACTTCGTGTAGTAAACATCTAAGCGTGATAGAAGTTTCACACACACACACACACACACACACACACACACACACACACACACACACACACACACACACACACACATTTATATATACGCGCGCGCGCGCATGCACGCTCGCTTATACACTCACACACGTTCACGCGCGCACACACACATTCAGTGACATACACACACACTCACACAGATCTATGCACGCGCGCGCGCACGCACATACGCGAGCCCACGGGCTTGGACATTGATCATAATGTCTCCACAAACTGCAGATCTTGACTCTGGCTTCGCTGCCTTTTGAAAACCACAGCCAGCCCTTTGGAATCGCGTGCAGCGATGCGCGCCGCTGTAGAATACGAGTTATTAAATATTCATAAAGAACTCTGCAGTATTACCCCCCACCCCCACCCCACCCCCACCCCCCCTTTCAAGCCCGTGTACCTGAAATGGATTTTTATGCCATGTTTCATCAAGATGAATTCCGTCTTCAGTGAATTATTTCTTTTCTTCTTTCCTTCCCTCTTCCCCTAAATCATCCTACCTGCACCCCTCATAAACGCCACCGCTCTCTCTCTCTCTCTCTCTCTCTCTCTCTCTCTCTCTCTCTCTCTCTCTCTCTCTCTCTCTCTCTCTGTGTGAGTGTTTGTGTGTGCGTGTGTCTGTCTGACTGTCTACTTGCCCCCCCCCCTCTCTCTCTCTCTCTCTCTCTCTCTCTCTCTCTCTCTCTCTCTCTCTCTCTCTCCCATCAGTCCATCTCCTCTACTTCCTTGCCCACGCACATTTTCCTGATTTTTGTTCCTCTTCAAAAATTGCTCATATGTTGTACCCGTTGAACCAACCCCCTAGCATACACTGAGTCGTCCATCTGATTTTCCGTGTGTGCCCCATTTAGCAAGACATTCGCCCCAGGCTGTCAGTGTCTAGTTAGAAAAGCTGATGAAGTGTGATTTCCGCAAACGTGGGCGTGATGTATGGCAGATCAACATGACTGCTCACCCTGTGCGCCGAATGACTTGAGTTTTTAGCGTTTTGATTTTAATTGCAAAGTTTATAAACGCGTGACTTGGGTGGAAATGTCCAGATCAGAAGCTTCACTTCGGAGGAAAATGTACAAACTGCTTATTCATGTGAACATGCGTTAAATCAACATGCGCGTTTTGCACAAATGTATGTGCTTTCATACTTTCCCCCCTATTTTGCACACACATGCTCCACACGAGTAAACAAACACGCACGTACGCACTCAAACTCGATTCCCCCCCCCCCCTCCCCTCTCTCTCTCTCTCTGTCTCTCTCTATCTCTCTGTGTCTCTCTGTGTCTCTCTTTGTCTTTCTTTCTCTGTCTCTCTCTGTCTCTCTCTCTCTCTCTCTTTATCTCTCTCTCTCTCTCTCACTCTCTCTCTCTCTCTATCTCTCATTATATGTGTGTTTGTATGTCTGTCCGTCCGTCCGTCCGTCTGTTTCTCTCTTTTCTCTCACTCACTTTCTCTCTCTCTCTTTCTTTCTCTCTCTCTCTCTCTCTCTCTTATACACACACACACACACACACACACACACACACACACACACACACACACACACAAACACACACACATACGCACACACGCACACACGCGCACATACACACACAATTATACAGACGCGCACGCACGGACATACACACACTCGTGCGCACACGCGCGCACACACACACACACACACATATACTCGCACATACATCCTCGCGCGCGCAAACACGCACACACAAACGCATCCATACACGCGCGCGCGCAATCCCCCCCCCCCCCCCCCAACCCCCCCCCCCCCCCCCCCCCACACACACTTACACAAACAAACGCATGAATCAGACACACACACGTGTGCATGTAGACAGCAAGCTTCCCTGTGGACTGCACTGTGTCGAGGATGTTGTGCGTGACCATCAGCTTCTCATTGAGTGTGGACGTTCGATCGTCATGCATGATTAAGTATTGATCAAGGGTCTCGGGCCCCTTCTCGCTGCCACTCTTACAGAGGGTCGAAAGTGTCGAGAGTAGTTCTTCACAGAGAGGTAACGACGGTCTATGTCAGTTGTCCGAGTTCTCATTCATATACGAGGATGAAAGGTATTATTTTGTGTCGAAGCAAAAGTTAAGAACAGTCAGGTTTCTTTGTATACGATGTCTTATTTTAACAAGTAACTGTATTGCGTGCCAAATCATGCTGTCATATACATGCATTTTCACCCATCCTAGTTTGGGGCAAACAAGATGGAGGAGAGGGATTGTTTTCCTCTTGAAAACGTTCACAGACGCTATCCAACGACCCGTGATGTCGCTTGAGGCATCCTCCCCACGCCGTGGGTGTGCCTGAAATAACTTGAGAGCATGCCAAGGTGCGTCAACAACAACTACGACAAAGCGACATTCCAGTGTATAAATACTGTCAAGGTATAACATGAATGTAGTTTTCTGAAGGTTTCAGGCTTCGGAAAACCTTCGAGAAATACACCCTCCACACCCTATCCGCCAACGCGAAACCCTACTCCTTCGTGGTCACGATTCATAGGAAAGATAAACTTATTTGGTGCGCAGTTCTCCAAAGTCTCTTCTAAAAGACGAAGTAAGAGCAGATATTTGAGCTTTGGACATTGGCATGCGGTATACAAATGTACGTCATACCATTAACACAACTTTTTCCCCTCTAGATTCGCACAACTACAACAAGAGGGAATGAGGTTTTGACAGCCGTCTGGTTCAAGTGTGTGTATGAAGGTAGTGATAGCTTGAAATCGGTACCTGTGCTCTTATGGTGTACCCCGACGATGGATCATCACAATTAGTTGACTATTTGCTCGTGAGCAAACACGCCACAATATTGGTAAAACATGTGTGTTCTGGACTGTGAGTTTACTTTCTGTGTGCAATTTGTGGTGGTCCGTGAACATCCTCATTAATTAAAGCAGAGCCAGTTTGAGGTACATCATTAAGGTGTGTTTGCCGTCTGGACATTTGTAAACACCTGCATATTCTACAGTAGTTACAACCTTCCTGCCAACGCCATGCTCGAAGAAAGGATTTTGACATCCTCGACAACGCTCTTTGTGATGCATTTGTTGTACCATCAATTCTTAGGACGTAAAAACTCCTGACGTCTCGCAGTGGGCAGGAAACCCACAAATCACTACTGCTAAGACCCTACTGGCATGCATGATCGATCTGACACTCTCACCTCCGGGTGGTCCGTCACTCTGTGGTGACCGGCGACGTATGCTCGTTTCGACCAGTGTCTCCCATCTCTCAGACCTGGTCACAATGTGTTCACTGTAAGTCATGCATATGGTCAAGAGTACAGAGGTGCTGAGTATTGGTGTGACACAAATATTTCAAAATAAACTTTCTGATACAGTAATGATACACTCTTCATTTCCCATAAATATGATGCATTAGGTGATGTATAAACTGTACAGAAAGGAAAAACTGAATGTAATCTTTAGTTTAGTTGTATTTGAAGAAGACAGCTTGGAGTCTCATCTTAACTTGACACCACCACTCATTCAGCAAAAGAGCCACAAAAGATAAACTATTCAACACAAAAACTTTATTGCAACTTCAACATCCAAGTATTAATGATATTTTTGCTCCTAGGTCAAGAAGAAATTAAATAAAACCTTAGAGGTTAGCATTCGTCTTAACTCAACTTTACACATGTCACTTTCTCTCACTGACAGCATTCAATCTTCCGCGCAAAACATGAAAAACATCAAAGTTGAAGAAGATTTATTGAGCATCAAACACATGTGCAGAAACATCGATCTTTTGTCAACAACTTGAAACAAGTTTGGATTGTGTGAGTTGACAGTGTGAGGAGAAAGAGGCTCTGTTTTGAGTTAGGGTAGTGAAATCGGCGTACTCAGCACCTGCGTACTCTTGACCATATACCGCCAAGCATTTGTACGGCACAACACGTCAATATAAATACTTCGGTATTAATCTATTCTGTTTGAATCAATATAATCAGCATATTCCCTCTCTGCAAGTTCATCAATGCTGAACCAGTTTTTTTTTCTCTCTCTCTCTCTTCTCTCTCTCTGTGTCTCTCTCTCTATCTCTATCTGTCTCTCTCTGTCTCTCTCTGTCTTTCTCTTTCTCTCTCTCTCTCTCTCCCTGTGTCTATGTGTCTATCTCTGTGTCTGTCTCTCTCTCTCTCTGTCTCTCTCTCTTTCTGTCTCTCTCTCTTTCTGTCTCTCTCTGTCTCTCTCTCTCTTTCTGCTCTTCATTTGTCTTTCTCTTTCCCTTTTTTCTGCTCTCTCTTATCTCGTTTTTCCCCTCTGCTCTCCTTCTCCCCCCCCCTCCCTCCTTCCTCTCTCTCTCTGTCCTTCCTCTCTCTGTTCTTCCTCTCTCTCTCCTTCCTCTCTCTCTCCTTCCTCTCTCTTTCCTTCCTTTCTCTCTCACTCTCTCTCTCTCCTTCCTCTCTTTCTCTCTCTCTCTATCTATCTATCTCTCTCTCTCTTCTCTCTCTCTCTCTCTCTCTCTCTCTCTCTCTCTCTCCCCTTTGCTTGGGCGTGTTCAGTGGGATCGTGCTGTGCTGGGGCACGTGAAGACAGAGTAGACACGGATATGACAGTAGTTGACAACAGACATATTTATGGGACAGGCAGAGAGGCAAGAAGGACAATGTCAAGGCATAGTGCAAAGCAGTCTCTGGTGCCGTTTCCCGTTCGCTACATGTACCACGCACGGATGTCATGCTCGCTTACACATGCTTGTTTCCTTGTGGTATTTCATGTGAAGAAAAGACAGGGAAACGAGCAGGGAAAGGGACGTACAAGGAGGAGGATTTTTTTATGTGCGAGGCAAGTGCGCGCTTACAAGATATGTTGGTGAAAGCCTGGAGATAACTTACTGCTGTCATTAAAGACTTGTTGTTTTTCGGCGACTTTTGAAAGAAGTCAGTCCTAATCTTAGACGCATTTTTCTAACATGTAGACTAGATTTCACAAGGAACCTTTGGGTGGCTGTGCATTTTGTGACACCAGTTAAGACACACACGCCTGACAAGCGGAGTATCTCGATCCTCCTTCCCCCATTTACGGTTTTTTGTAAGGATGGCGTGGAACGTGATAAATAGGTGTTCGCAGATGCTTTCAAGCTTTAGCAACAAAGTAATTTCTGCCTCACTTGTTCCAAGATTGAACTATATAAAAAGGGCTTCGAGATATGTGTTTGCCTGTCAACCCGCTCCTCCCACACCCCACGCACATGCTTCTCATACCTTGGTGTTCTCTAGTTTCACTTACTCCTCCCTGTTACACTCCTCTTATGTGTTGGCTAAGTTGCGCTGAAATGGTCGTTGTAATCAACATTTCCGGACACTGTACCTGAGGTACTCTGTCCGATCGGACGTTTATTGGCGCTGCTGAAATGGTCGAAGTCGGAAACATTCAGAACGCCGTTTAGCTTAAGATTACACCCGAATCACGCGGACCGTTAAGGTGCATGGAGTACAGTACCGCCGTGCAAGACGTTTGTCCCAAAACGCAGATACATTAACGCGACCGGATCTTAGCATAACTTCCCGGGCGTGCGAAGTCAGTCAGGCGGAGTGGCGGGTGCGGTCTGAGCTGAGCGCTATCATCGGTATGTCACGTGACTGTAAGGAAGAGATTTCAAACTGAGGTACTCTGTCCCATCGGACAGAGTACCTCAGGTACAGTGTCCGGAAATGTTGGTTACAACGACCATTTCAGCCTAAGTTGCCGGTTGTCTGTTGAGACGACTGCAGAAACGGAAAGAAATTGTAATTAAGCACTGCGGGTGCTCCATTGTATTGCACTTTTTCTCCTTATCTTATTAATCCTATTGTGGTTCTGGCTACGTTGTTACAAAGGCATAAAGTAATGCAGTGCACATATCACTCAAAAAGATAAACTTTTAAAACATATTTTTCACATCTTAAATACACAAATATTTCCAAACCAAACGTAAAGTCAGTGAGACTAGCAAGGTAATCTTCATTCTAGTTCACTAGAGACTTCGCCTACCGGAGAAAGTGTCTCTAGCCCAGTAGACATCACGTGTTGGAAGGTTTTCGTCCGAAATATGTAAATGGAGGTCACACGAGAAGCCTGTGGGATAGCCGATCTGCTCCCTAACATACGCCGTTAAAGTAGTTCTAAGGCTATTTCGCACAAAACTCTTAACTTACTCTTGTTGAGGCAATAAACAAGCGTTTATTCGATAAAATAAAATGTTTGTGTTGAAATGAAAAGAAGTTTTGACATTTGAATGATTTCTGTAAAAAGTGGAGAAAAAATAGTATCAGGACGAACAATTTTTGGCGCAATGCTGTAATGCGAAAGGTCAAGCCTATTGCGCGTTCATTGCGAACAGCACCAGAGTCAATACTGACTCGGGTTCACAGAATGGGTAATCTTAAGCACCGAAAGAAATAAAAGGAGTGCTTTACAGCAGATTATTCTGCAAGCTCTACGATCTAATTTTGACATATCTGCGTCATCTTGAAAAATGAAGCGCTAACTCGACCCTTTCTATGTGCTCCTTTACAAGTATAATGGAAATGTAATATATGCATTGGCTTCTAGTCACTAAGTGCATAGGCCTACGTGCGACTCGGTCAAATTTCGCCCATTTCGGTCGCATCAAGCATCAAGTGCGGTTGGTAAGCAACACGCTGATTTGTCGAGATTTCAAGGTAGAAATGTATGTTGATGTGTTTGATTGTCCCTCGAGACTGACGGCGGCCTACGGTAGATAGCCACCTTAAAGGTGTCCATTTAAGGAAGCGACTTTTCATCAATGACGAGGCCTGAAGCCAATTTGCACTTTCCTCTTGTTCAATAGACTACCTGTACGTATGCAGTATAGAAACACCCTATTTTAATATAACGCGGTTGACTTAGATTGGATGTCTATCTTTTATTGACATCAAATCTCTGATCCTGTCAGATTAATTCTACGATGCCTTCCAAACTCCTCAGCAGGGCAGGGCATTGTGCGAATCGCTGCACGCTATAACCAGACTGGAGGCTGTTCTCAGGTCCGCACGTCTCGCTCCCTTTCAGCGCGTCCCACGCACTCAGCTCCTTCAACTTCACAAAACCTGGGTTCTCTCATGGGAATCTGGGCCCGTTTCTTTCAGGAAGGTATGCTGGCTGTGAAAGCCCCTACTCCAATTTCTGTACGTGGGTTGGCTGCTTCGATACACTCCCCTCCTGCCTTTTTGTCTACCCCGACATAGCTAGGATGATATGTAGCTGTCACTCCAGCAGGGCCGTGTTTGTGTGTTGGTATATTGACGGGGGGAAAGGCAAGCAGAGGTTGGCCGAGTGTTGACATTTCTAGCACTGGGTGGGTCAGGCACGTACTGGCATAAAACTCTCTTTGCTATAGTGAAAGTGTTCGTAATGCGCTCAACTACCTGTTGACTCTAATTGGCTTCTCATGTAAGACCATGTTTGGGCATGCCTTTATGCATTATCATTGCATAATTGGGTCAGAACGAACTCTTACGCAAATCAGCGATGGATATATATATATATATATATATATATATATATATATATATATATATATATATATATGTGTGTGTGTGTGTGTGTGTGTGTTTGTGATATGGTCCACATTGAAAATCTGAATTCGAATGAAATCGGCATAACTTATTATCAACACTTTCAAGATGTTACAGAATCTCAATTTGCACTATTTGCGTTATTATTAAGATTTACTTTTTCTATCAAAGATGTGTAAGATTTGCATGGTTTTTCAGTGAAGGTACTCATAGTTGATCAGTGTTTCAGTCACATACGTCACTTCCGGGTTAGTCTCTGCAGCTTTCACGGTTGAAAGCAGAAGGCAGAAGAACCTTCTGTCTTTATGCAACGTTCAGTTCTATTGTTTTTTGTCATAATAATCTATGGAAGCCAGCTCCGACGTACAAACCTTGCCTCTTCCGTGACGTTCCTATCCATTTATTCAAGTTGTCATCATCCGTGTTTTCTTTAAATATAACCTCTTGATTTAGGTAGTAACATTGGTTAACAAAAATTCAGCAGCAGCAGCAGCAGCAACCGCAACAGAAATATCACCAGCACCAGCATTGCTGCTGCTTCCACAGCAGTCGTCACCACTACGGTACTGCGATCTCCATCACTATCACACCCAGCAGCCCGCTCCATCACTGCAACCTCAACTCAAAACGTCACCTTCTCTCGCACCATGACTACGACTGAGATCAGTACGTCATCCAGTATATCGTTGTCAGTGTCCAAGCTTCATCAGTAACCATCATCATGACGACGACAACAACAACAACGACAAACACTGCAGCACCTTAGTACCATCCTCGCCGTTGTCAGCTGAAGCTCCACCAAGAGATGTACACACCCAGTGCAGCAGCACCCACCATCCTCTCTCCTGCTATGCATCTCGGAAGCAGCTCCGCCTCACTCCAGTGCACCTATTGCAGAGCAGGCACGGTGGTCGGGTTGCGACAGAGTGGTCTCTGTGCTCTCCCTGGCAGGTCTATTACGTCTTGCCATGAACGTCAGCACTAACGGAGCACCGTCCATAAACAGCAGGGGGATGGTAGGCTGCTTTTCTGAGCACACCACGCCGCCTTGATTGATGTCACTGAGGATGATGAATGGATGAAATAAGACTAGGGATATTTTCTCTGTCTCTACCGTTCAAAGCAATCGCATCGCTTCTTATTTCCATAGGAACTCACAAGAAGCGAGATAAATGCCTCTATGCAATGTAGAATTTGCCAAATCTGTCTGTGGTTTTGCCTGCCTGTGTGTTTGCCCATCTGTGCGTGTAT
>JAWQFJ010001252.1:57500-92500 GCA_034096865.1 Theodoxus fluviatilis
CGTATTATGTGTGCACAAAATGGCATGTTTGCCATTCTTTTGGACAATAGAATCGCTGTCAGAAAATACCGTTAATCAACTGTTACAAATATCTTTGACCCCCATGTTATCTTTTCGGACAGTCTGGAAAAAGCCAGAGATTTTGTTGCAACACTGCGATAATTTTTGGCCTTGCGTCGATGCAAGCAAATTGCCATCCTCCGTACTTCCTTGTTGGAGGAGAAATGGAGCTTGAAGCAAGTATTTGCTCCGCCGCACTTTGAGTTTCTCCTTGCCTCGGCTTACATTCTTCCAAGTTCCTTGCTAATCTCTGGCTTGCACGCATCTCTCACGTGTACCTGCAACGCCCTCAGCAAGACGCACCTTTCCACCTGCGTGATCGTGGTAAGGTGGGACCAGGATAGGTAAACACCTTCGGTGGCTCTCGGTCTTGGCACCCTCTCGAAACCTGAATTCGCCGCTTTGAGGGACAAAGATGGAGAGGTGAAATAAGTGTAGTGGTGTAGAAGGGCATGCAACGAAAGAGGAAGAGGAGAAGAGAAGTGGGGTAAATGATAGATGCTGATCTACAGATGGAGGTGCATGTATTTTGAATTCGGGAAGAGAGGCACGAGCAACATTTAGCTCGGCAGACACCTTGGGGAAAGTTATGCACGTTTTTGTTGGTAGCAAAGGGAAGAGCGAAGCAAGATACTGACGAGGCAGTGAGGACCATTATGGGAACGTGCAGTATTTGCATGATACGATCTTCTTGTGTTCTGGGATTCAAATACTTGCAAAAGAAGGTGCCAAATGCATTGCAACTACTGTTTCATTGTTGGAACATCGGCACAATTGATAACAAACCCAGACTGGTCATTTTGCATTCCTAAAGTAGTCACTTGTAATAGAGTCGTTACGCGAATTTCGTCAAAGAGATTGATTTTATTCTGGAGTTCTTGAGCTGTTGATTCACCCAGGCAACACGACATTCCTAGCAGGAATATGTGTCCTGTCAGTAGTCAGAGGCATGTCGTGTCTGTTCCATGCGGATGTTCCTAATTCATGTCCATCACATCTGCCAGGTAGGGTACATTTGTGATGCTGGTGGTTGGATGGGGCACCCGAGCACGCTTGCAAACGGCCGTACTCGGTCGTTCTCAAATCACAAATGACGCACACCACACGGTGTCCGTCTCTTTTTTTTGTTTCAGGCGACTGGATGGGCGGAAGAATGATTGTGCTCGTTAATTTGTCGTGAGCGAGTGCGTTGGTGCGAGGAAATGAACAGTGTGTTGAAGTATCAACACCCGTTTGTCTGGAAAACAACAGTATGGTTTTGTTTATTCCCGCTGTGTTTTTATCTTGCTGTTGCAGTACTGGAAAGAGGGACTCTGAAGAAAATGTGTGTCTATTCTGTAAGAGATAGAAAGATAGAAAACCCCAAAGTGTTGTTGTGTATCGCCTCGGGGAAATTTTTCATTTTGATTGAGAAACATAAAAAATAATGTGTCACGCTGTGCCTGTCTCTGTATTAAGTGCAGGTCGGTGAGGCTTGAGGTAGATGTGTCGTAGAAAATATGTTTCTACTATTGTTCGACAGTATTCACAATACCTTCCCCTCAGTCTCCTTCTCTGACGCATAGGTATAAAACTGACAGAAGCGCTGATAGTACAATAGGCGGAATTTGATACATGTGCCTATGTATAAGCCAGGAAAGATGCTTCTTAGTTTCCGCGCTGATGTGTCGCTGAAAGGTTTTCAATGGTAGACCTATACGCGTTTTGCACCGCCCACCGCTTTTGAAAGATCTCGCATTTCGAAATGATAACTTGCAAACAAATAAACAGAGAACAAGTGTTTTCATCAAAATATTAGATGATGTAAACAAGCAACATATATACGTTATATTTTTTTCCGACTGTGGTCGAAAAGAAATGAAAGTGGAATGAAGTGGCCATGAGCAAGGAAGAAAGAACGGACGTTCAACCACATAAGAGGAAATAAGAATCAGAAAGCTTGCCAAACACAAGTCAAGGCCGTGTGCCGAACACAAGTCAATGCCGTTCTTGCCGAACACAAGTCAAGGCCGTGTGCCAAACACAGGTCAAGGCCGTTCTTAACTGGGCGAGCACTCCCCCACGAGCTTGTCCAGAGAGTACGAAAAGGTCGCCTGCCGAGAGTGGTCTGCCCGAACCTTACAGTTACATGAGAAGTCCCGTAGCATCGTCTAGCTCTGTGGCCCGACTTTCGATTGGATTCAGTTTCGACCCACATATCGATTTGAATGATATAGCAATGTTAATGAAATATTGAGAAATTAATACTGCTAATTAGTTGTGGTTTCTTTTTCTGTGTGTCAGTAATCATCAATAGGAGCATTTTGCATGCGAGCCGAGGAGAAAACTAAACTGGCGGTTTGTGCGCCCCGGCCAGAGCATGTCCTGGGAAGACGGCGTTTACCTCAAACCGTGCGTGAGCAGTGTTCGCCCGATTAAGTACGACCTTTACGCCTTAAAAAACTGCTTAGGACAGGCTGCTACGTGATACGGAAAAGACCTTGAGTAACAAGGGTAAAATAAGAAGCAGGGAGCGTTCATGGCGACAGAGGTAAGGAGGGACGAGTTCTGTAAGACAAGGGAAAGGACGTCAGACAGACATCCTGTGATGTGAAGATTAGGGAGACTTGGGGGCAGAGGGGGTCTACAAGGGGGTGGCTGACGGGGTGAGGATTGAAGGAGGGGGTTTCGAGGAGCTTCGGAGACCTGTACGGGGGCTGGGGTTGAAGGTGGGAAGTGTGGGGGGCGCTGAGCCGTGTCGGACTGCGCTGTGTAGTGTGCAACCTGTGTGAGACGTTAGAATACGACCTGGTCTCGTGGCGTTGTAAGAGAAAACACACACCCTCTCTTCCTGGTGACTTTGGTGTCGAACGAGTGTGAAAGTGAGCTACACACATATGCACGGGGGTTTTGTTTTTGTTTTGTGCTGCCTGTGTAAATAGTACAATAATAAACGCCAAACATCCCATACAGAGGAAAAAAAACACACCTGAACTCACTATCTAGTTATTTTTCTGTCCGTTCTTCACGTTATTTTCATCTGTCCATCAGCTTAAAAGGTCGTCACATTCTGGTCAAGTTAGTGAGGACGAACATTTCTGCATCTGCCAAAGAGAAAACATTTGCCTTCTGCACATCAGGTTGTTTTCATCTTTAGTAGAAAAGTAGAGAAATTACTTATGTGGCTGCGCGAGATACCTCTGCGCATGACTTGCCGACAAAGGCTCCATTCATCCTGAGGTCACCTCAGCATCGTGTCCGACACGTTCTTAATTCAGCGCAGCGGAGCGTAAACTCCCTGCAGAATAAATCTACGTGCACATCTTTTTGCATAGAAATAGCCCACTCTCTCGGCTACAAGCCTCTTCTCAGTTTCGTTTCACCCTGGTGGAAGCACACGCACTTACAACGTACACAGGTGAGTTGATTTCTCTTACAACGTACACAGGTGTGTTGATTTTTCAGTTATTTAAGTTTCGGGTCTTTCTTTGGACCTTTCCTTTTCTGGGCTGGGGTTTTATCCTTGTGTAATAAACAATCCATTATCTTTATTGTGTCTGACATACATGCATCACACGGCGTATTTCACCCTGGACTAGCACATGTACATTGTTTCGACAAGTACCGATTGATAACAAAAGGTAAGTATGGGGTTTCTTCTCTCACTACTGTCCTCATTCCTCTATTCAGGGTTTGACTGTCACTAGTGATACGAACATCCCCGCCCTGAAATACTAGCCCAGTAGTAGAAACGGTCTGTTGTGCTGGCTGATAAAGGAGCGGCTCTGACTGGTGTGTCGTATCGGTTCACTAAGGGCGGGTGGGCGGCATTTTAAATGCATGGCAGCCGTGGGGGACAAGAATCCGAGTGGGTGTGAAGCAGACCTACGCAATGCTTGCCAGTGCAGCCAACGCCCAAAATGCAGGGCCTCCTTTGAAGGAAAGGAGTGACGAGATATGTGTAATGTTATCAGTGTGTGTGCGTGTGTGTGGGGGTGTGTGCGTGTGCATGTGTGCGTGTGTGTCGTGCGCATCACCGTGTCAGGAGGTGTCTGTGTGTCTGAATGTGTCTACGTTTGTGTATTTTCCTTTGTAAGTGTATGTGGGGGTTGGGGGTGGAGGGTGTGTGGATGTTCGCACATGCCTATAATATGTGCACGTGTTTGTGGTTTTAAGTGTATGTGTGCGTGCGTGCTCACGCGCGTGCGCGTGTGTGTGTTGTGCGTGTGTGTGTGTGAATGTGTGTGTGTGTGTGTATTTGGATGTGGGATGGAGAAAGGGCTAGAAGGGGTTGGTGGAGACAGAGAGGTCAGGGAGAGGGAGGCAGAAGGAAAAAGGGCTGGTAGAGGGAAGGGGAAAAGAAGGGGGGAGCTTTTTATTTCCAAGTGCTTCTGCCTATGTGGTAGCAGCCACGCCTGTCGACGAAGGCTGGTGAAGGGTGACTCCACACGGCTCCACAGAGACGGTGACGCAGAGGTGGTCTGACGGGGCTTGCTGTGCTGCTTCTTTGGACAGGTAGACATGGTTTCTGACCTAGTCTTCGCTGGTGCCTCCTCAGGCAGACACGCAAGAAGGTGTACACACACCTAGGGCATGCACTATAGCTGGTAAAATGACAGTAGGTAAGAATGCAGTAATGAAAACTAAGTGGATAGGAACAGGCCTGGCAGAAAAGAGATGGAGAAGACTATTGAGCAACAGGGTATTCCTGGCCATGCACCACAAACAGCTTATCAAGCAGGCAAGTATTCGAACACAACACTGAGAGATGTAAAGGAAAGGGGGGGAGAGGAAAAAAAGCCACGCCGACAGCCCGGCAAGTGGGCTGGTACACAGCAGACACACTGAAAACGAGTGCGTACACGTCAGCGTGCTGTGCAGTGACGCAAGTATGACGACAAAGCAGCAAGGCATGCACAGGTACGCATCGAACTGGAGACCGACTAGCATGATGAGGAACACGCAGATACTTACATCGGAAATAGGCTTTCCGCAAGCAGGTAAACAGACATTCTGAACACAGAGATATAGTATCTCTGACACAGGTTGGTCACATTCCAATGATTTTACCAATCAAAATTCAACATGATCAAAAGACCATTGAGAGTAAAAAGAGACGATTCTATTTCACTCCAATTATTTATCCCGATAGATAAACACAAATTTGGTGTTCTAATAAAACTAATCTAAGAGATTTTCATGAAATCATTTGAGAACTACTTTTAGCGCGAACGTCGCCTATAAGGTTGCAAACTGCCTTCAGCACGTGCACGATTGTGTATACACGCAATCTTTGGAACTAGGATAAACGCAGCGAAAAGGATTCCTAAGGCTCCGGGCTGGTTTTGTGAATCTATGGTTATACTCTCGCAAGTAAATGCTTTCTGGCCGGAACCTGTGGTCTAACTGCCTTCACACTGTTTGACGAGCTGCTTGAGTCCACACTTCGATCATTCGTGTATCGACTAATCTAGAAGGAAGATTTTACTCACTGTTGTCTGTGTTGAACGTTGATTGAGTGGAAGTTTCTTCTGTAGGAATCCGTCCGATTCCGAAGTTTGATATCATCGGAGAGCTCAGAAGCAGTTTTTCTAAGTTTAATCCTTCTAAGCATACATTAAATTAATGATTCCTCATCAGTAAAAGCACTCAGCGGGTTCTGGGCGTATCGTACTATCGGTCCAAAAGATTATTATTATGCAGACGGGATTGGTTGCCTTACTCGCAAGATGAAGCATAATTGTTGCTGTTGTATTCAAAGTCCTTATAATTAGTAGAGTTCACAATATTACACTCTTGTGATTCGAATTTTACTGCATACAAGTTTAACATTTATGGGAAATCGATGTTTAGAAAATGAATTGACGAAAAGATGGCTGCCAGTATCGAGTGTATCACAACAAGCGAAGGAATACACTCAACGATGTGGTATGCCATTCAGCGTGGCTGAGTGTTCAGAATGATGGTATGCATGTTATGGAAGAATTAAGGCTATCACGTGACCAACCTGTCGCTGAGACTATATTCACTATAGTCTCAGCCACGCTGAATGGTAAACAGAAAAAGTGCACCCCTTGTCAGACGCGACAGTGTGTACAAGGTAAAGTTGTAGACAAATGGCCTCTGCACAATGTAGTTGTGTGTCTGCACGGCCTTCGCCGTCAACTCAACGTGTTTTATTGACTTCAAGCGAGTCACGCTTCAAAGGGACGGTTTAAAAAGGGTCCCGAGTTATAATAGACGCTTTGTGAATAGCAATCAAAGTGTTTAGTATGCAGAGTGCGTGGCAGCACTCATTTTACAATAACACCAATGTTTTCTAACACCTCTGCTGCAAAAGAAGGGAGCACACGACGGGGAAATCAACATGATGCAGTCGCTTGTCTTTCAAGACCAACTCGAAATCTATGAATGCGTTTCATGAATGGATCATAGAGAAATGACATAAGTGATATCCGTAAAGTTTGAACTGTGGGTCGGGGTAAGAATTGACCCACCCCACCTCCCTACGCGATTCGTAAGAGGCGAATAATTAGGGACACCGTGACCTAATTTGTTTTTAAACTGTTCTGATGATTTTCGTGCTTAATGGCCTTACATAGCCTACAAAGGCTGATAGGCCGTAAAACACCATCCATCCATCCATTCTTACTGGATATGCAAGATTAGGGTCACTAAGGTTACTGATGTGAGGTCTGCATTACATGCAGTGGGTTCATTGTTGATGTCGTATTGCTGTAAACTGCCCGATGTGCCTGGAAGCCTACGTTAGTTGACACGCAGGGAACTTTTTTCAGTGCGATGATAAGTGTTGTCAGTCTTGGTGCAATAGTCGATCAACTAGAATGGCTTAAGGCGCGTTTACCTGTTGCGTTTTGAGTGTACCAAATTCGACCCGACATTATTTTAACTTGTTGTGTGTCTGAGAATTGATGAGCGTCAAAACAGTTCTGTATATTCACCATCTTTAAACGCAATTTGACTTTGAGAACTTCTCATTTAAGTGGGTTACAATTACTAGTCAACTATATTTTCACCCCCACCCCCCAAGCAAATTCCTGGTATTCCACTATAGTCCCGTACCATGCATCGCTTTCCTGCCTTGTTTGGGATCCACACTCAGAATCAGATCAGTGAGCCGTGACAGGATACACCCCCCCCCCCCCCCGCCGCCCTGGACTACCAGACCTGTCGGCCAAGAAACCTTTATTTGGGTGGGATCAATGGGGAAATCGCTGCTCCGCAACAAGCAGCGAAAGACTTTTCTCTCTGTATGTGTGTGTGTGTGTGTGTGTGTGTTTATGCATATGTGTGTGTGTGTGTACCTGTGTGTGTGTGCAAGTGTGTGTGTGTGTGTGTGTGTGTGTGTGTGTGTGTGCAAGTGTGTGTGTAACAAGTACCACAAAGGCACACTTTTCTTGATTTGAGCCGTTCACGCCGTTTTTTTATTTAGTGACCTCGTCATCACAGCTTCATGAAATTTTGCGTCACATGAATACGAAAGCAAAAAGAGGGCAAATGAGAAAACGACGCGTAAGTCGGGCGACCAAATTTTCAGGTAAAAGTTCAGTATTGCACAATCATGTTAAAATTACAATGCAGAAAATTCCATTAAAATGATGTAATCAATAATCAGAATCAACATGCAACAATGACGGGTCTCACCTGTCGAGGGAAAGCAGACGTCTAACTCGAGGGACGGCAATTCACAAACTGAAGAGTCCGTCCCTCAGTCTGCCCCTCGAGTACCGTGACCATGCTCACCCAGCCGCACGTGCAACCCGTGAGTCTGTCCCTCGAGTCTGCCCCTCGAGCACTATGACCACGCTCACCCAGCCGCACGTGCAACCCGTGAGTCTGTCCCTCGAGTCTGCCCCTCGAGTACCGTGACCATGCTCACCCAGCCGCACGTGTCACAGGTGAGACCCGGGACTGAGAAGCAGACATCACCCACACCAAACCCTCAGCCCACCAGGTGTCTCCACCCGCCAAATTAGACCCCCATTCAGCGTGGCTGAGACTAGTGGATATAGTCTCAGCAACAGGTTGGTCACGTGATAGCCTTAATTCTTCCATAACATGCATACCACCGTTCTCAACACAGAGTCTCAGCCACGCTGAATGGCATATCACATCGTGAGTGTATTCCTCCGCTTGTTGTGATACACTCCATACTGGCAGCCATCTTTTCGTCAATTCATTTTCTAAACATCGATTTCCCATAAATGTAAAACTTGTATGCGGTAAAATTCGAATCACAAGAGTGTAATATTGTGAACTCTACTAATTATAAGGACTTTGAATACAGCAGCAATATTTATACTTCATTGAGCGAGTAAGGCAACCAATCCCGTCTGCATAATCTTTTGGACTGATACACACAGAAACCCGCTGAGTGCTTTTGCTGATGAGGAATCATTAATTTAATGTATGCTTAGAAGGATTAAACTTAGAAAAACTGCTTCTGAGCTATCCGATAATATCGAACTTCGGAATCGGACGGATTCCTACAGAAGAAACTTCCATTCGATTAACGTTCAACACAGACGGAATGTAGGTTAAATCACTTACTGACTCCATCAGTCGATACACGAATGATCGAAGTGTGGAGCTCGTCAAACAGTGTGAAGGCAGTTAGACCACAGGTTCCGGCCAGAAAGCATTTACTTGCGAGAGTATAACCATAGATTCACGAAACCAGCCCGGAGCCATAGGAATCCTTTTCGCTGCGTTTATAGTAGGTCCAAAGATTGCGTGCATTACGATATACACAATCGCACGTGCTCAAGGCAGTTTGCTACCTTATAGACGACGTTCGCGCTAAAAGTAGTTCTCAAATGATTTCCTGAAAATCTCATAGATTAGTTTTATTAGAACACCAAATTTGTGTTTATCTATCGGGATAAATAATTGGAGTGAAATAGAATCGCCTCTTTTTACTCTCAATGGTCTTCTGATCATGTTGGCATTTGATTGGTAAAATCATTGGAATGTGGAGCCGACGTCACGTGACCAACCTGTGTCAGAGATACTATATCTCTGTGTTCAGAATGATTAGACCCCGTCACGTGTGTGTGCGCGCACGCATGTGTGTGTGTGTGCATGTGTGATTGCGTGCGTGTGCGTGCTTGCGTGCGTGCGCACGTGTGAGTGAGTGAGTGTGTGTGTATGTGTGTGCATGCAGTCAGGCATCGAGAGTTCACTCTGGTGGGAGGTGGAGCGCGACCTGACCGGTGATGTGACCCCTGGACCACGTGTTGCGTCCAACTTGGGTCATCAGGCCAACTTCCAGGAAGGAAGACCGTTGTTTTTAGCAGGGTGACGGGTCGGCTCTCTTGTCGCCCTCCCATTTCTGTCTCGCCCGCCCACTTCTCCACTCGTTCAAACTCGGCGTTGTCCTCTTTTTCTCTACTGTTATCTGATCTCAATAATATATTATCTTCGTGTTCTTTTGTGTCAGGTTATTGCCGACCCTGGCTCGTCTATCCTTAAAGATGAATATATTTACCTGGTTAAACACTGTCATGTGAGATGCAGGGTGCAGTCGTATTTGATTTCTCATCAAAGCAACTTGTTCTCATTTTTATGCTGGGACCTCTGACAGGTGAAGCATAAATCACCATGACACGTTGTTGCGAAGAATTTTGTGTCTGAAGATAGGATACGGATGCAGATCTAAAACTCGTTGCCTCAAAGGCAAAACGCGTGTACTACATGCATGATATATGACTACTACTGTCAACTGGAATGCGGTTACCTAATGCGGATGATTCTTTTTCCTCCCTTTACGTACTAACACGCATTTTACTCTTTCAGCTTCATTTTGAAACTACAGCTTTCGACTCTGTCCTGATTTCTTGTGAATGTTGCATTTGATGTACAATTTCAACAGTCTGCTATTGTCCTTATGACCGGAGAAGAGTTCACCAGGGGTTATATGGTAATGAGCAGCACAGCCATGATGGTAGGTTGCATTACTTCCGGTGCTATGTGTTGGGGTATGTTTCGGGTCTGTGTTGAGGAGTGATTATCGCTAGATCGTGGCAAAAAATGGCATTAAAGCATGCAAAACGTTTAATTAGAGTAAAACAACTAATCGAAAATAGTAATAATAGACTACGCCAGCAGACGATCGAGCTAGTGTGATATAATGTTTCATGTAAAGCTCGAATGAGTGGCAGCAGATAACTGTTTAGTTCTGGCTTGAATTGACTATTTCGTTTCCCTGGTCAGGCAAGGACAAAAAATTCATTATCATCGAGTCGATGAGCGCATGATCAACTTGCCCGCATTCGGCGTAATGGAACGTGTAAGATTATGACAAGAAAATGGCATTAAAGCACAAAACAAAGTTTCGTTACAACTAAATTTACCATTTATTATTAATAGCTGACCATTTTTACACCTACAGCTAGTGCTCAAACCTTACAAAGCAAACAAAACATACTGCGGGGAGTGTCCCGGTCATGCATCAAAACTCAGTGCACGAGTGATCGTTTCGCTTTTCTCTTATTTGTTAATCTGCTCCGACATGGTAAGCTGGCTGTGCCAAGAAACCGACATCTAAAATAATTAGAGTTAGTTGATACATTTTTCTTTCTAAGGTAATGTCCGTGAGGAAGAAAACGCGTTATGTTGACTTTCGCAAGCCCTATGCCTGTCGATTTTACCTCAACAAAATTGAGATGATCGGCGAGCTCGATCCATACCAGCTGACGATCCCTGTAGGTCGGGGTGGGTGGGGGGGTGGGGTGGTAAGAATTGACCCACCGCGTCTCCCTTCGCGATTCGTAAGAGGTGAATAACTAGGTACATCGTGACTTGATTTGCGCTGACTCGGAACTATTCTAGTGGTTTTTGTGCTCGGTGGCCTTACGTAGCCTTCAAAGGCTGATAAACCGTAAAACTCCATCCATCCATCCATCCATCCATCCATCCATCCATCCATCCATCCATCCATCCATCCATCCATCCATCCATCCATCCATCCATTCATCCATCCATCCATCTATCCATCCATACCAGCTGACGAAGGACCAAATTGATCCGGAATTGAGGAACACTCCGCCAACGAATGCCATGGACATATATAATTGTTGTACTCGGAACATCGGCGTACACGTTGGAAGAGTTAAAGAGCTATTGGTCTTTGGAAGTCTATCGATTCTTCGTAGCAGGATTTGTGGGAGATGTCTGCTGATTCTCGCCGGGTGTTTGTCTCGAAACGTCAGATCTATGCCGTAGATGTTCTTTTTCCATCCTCTTCGTCTAGCTTCGGTCACACTGTGCACAATCGGATCTTGATTGGTTTTCTCTGATGGTATAAAGTAGTAGGAGCGTTTGACTCCTCTTAATTTGTCTTTTTGTTGGTTGTCAAAACAATTTTTCACGCAGCAAGAAGTCGGCATGGTTGCGCGTCTCCCAAAGCACAGCTTAGCAGACAGCGCTCGCCTCCTACCAACATGGCTGAAAGCACGTGGCATCTACAAATAACTCCGGAAATGACGACAACGCGTCTCCGGCCATTCCGTGTGCAACTAATGGTTGCGTTCTCGTCACGCAATTTTCATGTATCCTTAACCCCGCCTTCTGCTTGTGCAGCAATAGGCCTCTCGTATCGCTCCGCCTGCAGCCCAATCTGAGACGAACAGTTATACTGAAGTATAGCAACACGTGGAAAACTGCAGCCATAAACCGTTTCCTACGACGATAGCTGAAGGTGCAACCTACACACACCACACACACAGGTGGGCACACATACACACACACACACTCACACACACACCACACACACACAGGTGGGCACACACACACACACACACACACACAGGTGGGCACACACACACACACACACACACACACACGCACACACACACACAGGTGGGCACACTCACACACCACACACACAGGTGGGCACACACACACCACACACACAGGTGGGCACACACACACCACACACACAGGTGGGCACACTCACACACCACACACACAGGTGGGCACACACACACCACACACACACACACACACACACACGCACACACACACACACACACACCACACACACACACAGGTGGGCACACACACACACACACACGCACGCACGCACGCACGCACACACATTGTTTCCTTGTCATCACCCGTTTCTCGGACAGCTTCCCAGAGCATGCTGGCATCCCTATCTAGACATCTTATCGCCTGGAGGGGACGTGCCTGTTCTCTTGTTCCTGTTCTTTGACATTCTGGGGACAGAGTGCAGAAAGGCGAGCTGGAGAAAGAGGCCTCAGGCTGGAGCGAGATGGAAGGCTGACATGCTGTTCTTATCGGGGTGACTTAGATTGGCAGTTCGGGAAAAGTTCAGAGACAAAAAAATCAGAAAGTATCGCCGCAAAAACGTGGGACATGTCATCCGTAGATCAAAGTTAACGCCGTGTCAGTGGACACGACACAGACGAGTATTGTTCAATTGTTTGCAGATGAAGACGAGTGACGTTTTCAGAACAGCTGTCGCCGACTTTTTTTTCCAAAATGTTTTTTTTGCATCAGACGTGCCCATTTTTTTAATATCTTTTTTTGGCATTAAGTCAGTGACTCAATTATCATTACATGCAACATATAGTAATCACTTTCCGTGTCTTTAAATTGTTATTATTTCTTCCAAACGTCACACTTTCTCACGATTATTTTATTTAAATAATTACATAATAAGATATATCATGCGCCATAACTTGTTTGTGTCGTACATCATCTCTAAAGAGAGACGGCATCGGCAAGCAGAGCAGCGAGTGTTGTCGAGTAAGAGTTTTGACGGGAGGGTGTGGTGATCTGTTTGACTGTTTTGCTGCATCATCATCAATAATAATAATAATAATAATAATAATAATAATAATAATAATAATAATAATAATAATAATAATAATAATAATAATAAATAGCATTTATAACGCGCATTTCTTGCAAGAACTCAATGCGCGCGCATAGACACATTTACACGCAGTTACTCGTCAGTCATACTACATAGCACAACACTCGTACGACTATCATACCAGGACTTGAAAAAAAACTAGTAGGTTACAGAAAAGCAAGACGAAACATATGGGTTTTTAACTGAGATTTAAAAATGGACATAGTTGGTGCATCACGTAGGCCAGCCGGCAGGGAATTCCAGTCACTAGGGGCAATGAAACTGAAACTACGCTCTCCGAAAGACTTGGTACTACGCTTTGGAATTTTCAGAAGCTTTCACATGATGAGCGGAGAGAACGGGAAGGGTGATAGGTACAAAGGGAGGCCGAAAGATATGCCGGAAGGGTTGAATCAAAATGACGGTACGCCAACACAGCAATTTTGTACTGGCAGCGGAAATTCACGGGAAGCCAGTGTAGATGTTTCAGGAGGGGTGTCACATGATCGCGCTTGCCCTTCATAAGAACCAGACGTACCTCACTGTTTTGAACTCGTTGCAGACGGTTTAGTTGTTCTGCCGGAAGACCCGCCAGCATCCTCTGTAAATCTCGTGAAACTTTCCACGCATGTCCTCGTAGGCCCTGGCCGAGTGGTCATCGCGTTATACCTGCAGTCGCTCGCGGCCAGTGGGTACGGCGTTCGAAGCTGCACGTGTTCCCAGAGTTGCATCCTTGAGCAAGATGCTTAACTCACATTGCTTCTCCCCACCCAGGAGTAACACCGGGTACATGAGGAGGCAATGTTGGCAAATTGTAGTGCGATTAACCCTTGTATGCGGCCATGTGCCAGCCTCGGGTTGGAATACTCCCCAGGGTGTGGAGTTGGTGCTGGTACCTGACTGTGTGTGTCTTCAATGCCTGTCACTGTGATTGTCGTGAGATACCAGTGAAGTATTGATCAAGCAGCCCAGCGATCAGGGGGTAAAGTGTAAAGCGGTTCGAGACCCAGACACGGGTGATGAGTCGCTGTATAAATCCATACCCTTTATCCCGTATTCATCTCTGGTGGCGCCCTCAGCTGTGACCTACATTTGCCTTTACCCCCTGACGTCACGAGGAGTGCTTCTTTATGTCCCTCTGTTATGCGTTCCGTATGCAATCATAGACGTGTGGTGACACCGCCAGCATTCCTTATGGGCGCTGCAGGCATGCGCACATCGCATGAAGGGGACAAGGTCATCCCGTCTACTGGGTTAGACAAACACCCCAGGGGAGATGGGTAGGCAAAGAATCGCTTTACGGTGTCAGGGTGTGGCGCAGTCATAAGCTTCCACGGCTTTGCTTACAGTATTAAAGCATGAAGGATCAAACAAACAAAACACGATTTTTAATAAGAGCAAAGTACATCCGCGTCCATACAGAACCGAAAAGATAAGGACCACCACCAATGTCACCATCGCCACATCAGCCTTTGCAGCTTCTACCATCGAAACCATCAGCCGCTAAAGCTGGTATTTAGGTTTGATGTGCGAATGTGAGGCATGACAGTAGCATTGCAGACATATACTTTTGGACAAAGAGAAAGTTGTTATTCGTGGAGGTGACATGAATGTATAAGCGGATTTGTCGGCGACAGCAAATGAGAGAAAACGGCAACGATCGACGCAGAAGGACAAAGGGCTCAACTGATCCCATGACCTCCGATGACCCTGGAGATCACCGTCTTCCCAAGATTTACACACGATCTCCGGGCCAAAGAGGGTAAACAGCGGTGTTCGGGAATTACATCCCGAGGTGACCGCGGCAATATCTGGCGTTATCTTCCCCGTGCCTGCCCTACACCTCGACAAACATCGGCGCCGTGTTCCTCTCAGATCCTCCCTCGCCCTTCGATACTCGCTGCATTCCAGAAAGTCCTTGAAGTGCTCAACGTATGGTGCCATGCCGAGATAACTCTGTGTCCAGCGTATTTTCCACCCGTCTGCAAACAGACTGAAAGTACCCCTTTGCTTTCGCGGAAGAGAGTTGAGGACTGAGAGGTGTGTGTGTCTGTGTGTGTGTGTGTGTGTGTGTGTGTGAGTGTGTGTGTGTGTGTGTGTGTGTGTGTGTGTGTGGAAGGGTAGGAAAGCAGAGAGAAAAGAGAAGGAGTGGGCAGGGACTAAAGTGTTTGTCGAAAATGAAGAGCGTGAGTAGCTGGTGGTTCTGTAAACGCGAATTTCACGCTATGGAAAGTTCTAAGGGGCTTGTAGTGAGTGAAAAAATGACTTCATGGAAAAGTGAAGGAGGAAATGAATAGTATGTGAATGAGTGATGAATTTTCTGAGTGAACTAGTGCATGCACATGTGAGCAGTTCTAGGCAAGAAAGAGCAAGTGAATGAAACCTTTCTTTGGTATAAATTTATTGGTTTACTGGATAGATGACGCATTGAAAAAAGATGATGCTTTTGGAGGGTGAGTCCTTGAAAAGGCAATAAACAAAAATCAGTACAAGAAAATACATCGACAGAACCAAACGTATACTCCTGGTATATACAGTATGATTAAATGTATTGAATCGTACAAAAAGTCACAGCGATCGCATTATGTGCAGTGAATAGTTTGAAACTACAATACTGCTTGGGTGCTTCCTGGAATGTGTTTGTGACAAAAACAAGAGAAGAAAGGCAGACCCTAATAAAAAAGCAAAAGTACATCCTAATGTTACTTAAAATTTAATTCGAGGGTATTTAAGATACGAACATATCGTTACCAGAGCGTATTCCTTCGCTGTGCCAAGTTCTATAACCATTCACGTGCCTACTTGCTTAGCACTGCGTGGAATGCATCGACATGGAATTCGCGCTGTTCTACACGAAGACACTCCTTACAGGCCACACGGTTCCATAACAAGCTGACTGCAGATGAGTTGGGAGTGTGTGTTCGCTTGGGTGGCAGCGCGTGGCTCTGTACTGGGCTACGGGCGCACCTTGCTGATGTCCTGCAGGTCGCACAAGCCCCCCTTCAGCTGACCTGCTGGAGGTTTTTGTCATGAATGCAGTACACGCTGTCCTCCGGCTGTCTGCTGCGAGCAGTGCGTTTTTCATCCGCAGATCTTGTATGGATGACCTCATTTCATTGTTCCGTGAATTCTTCACATGAGATTGTTTGTGTGTGCTGGGACTGTGCCTTAGTTTGGTTTGAAACAGATACTGAATACACAAAGCTTTATTTTGTCTCCACATTCTCGTGTACCCAGCGCTCCAGAGTTGTTTTAATTTGGGACAACATACATTCTCGTATGTCCATGAATGCTATGTCGTCTTTTGTTTCTGTTTTAAAGGAGGGACATGTTATAACTGGGGGTGAGGAGTGGGGATTTGGGGATGGATGGTGTTCAAATCTGAATTCTTGATATCGCAAGGAATTAACTGAATTTTGTATCCTGCAACACTTCTTCCAATCTGTTTTCACCACCCTTTCTTTCCATCTGCCTTTATTCTCTAGGTAATTCGGCGACACAAACGGAGACATTTTGAAAAAAAGTTTTAACGGACAAACTAGAATGCTTATTGTGTACATTGTTCTTACACAAGAAGTGCTTCTTTCTATTTCCATGTTAATAATCGACCCTCTATTTCACCCACCCCTGTACTTCATGACTGCAATAAATATCTTACTTGAATGGTCCTTCTCCAAATTTTTTAAAAACAAACTTCCATGAAGACGTTTCTGCCTCTACTTCTCCCTCATAGCAAAACCCCTAACCACCCACAATTCCATCTCTACCCCCTTTCCCCCACTGGGCCTACGTTTTCTGTATAAAATCCTTTTGTTGTGAACAACATCTTTTCGATTCACCGCGTCTTCACCACTGGGTTCCTCAAACAAGCACGCAGACAGGTTTTGTGTGGTGCCTTTTTGTGTTACCATGACCCTTGGTGGGTGTGCCGTTTTTTCGTGATCTACCTCCCCGCTGCCTCCCCATGTACCCGTGTTTGTCTGTGTCAAGTGTCTGGTGAGGAGCCACTCGACCTCACACCACAAGAATGGCCCCTCCCTTCACAGACGGCCATCTCCAAATCGCTCTCAGCCTCTCTCGTTTTAGTCCGAACGTGATTGCACTGTCTGGGTTGAAGCTGGGTAAGTTGATATGTTTGAAACTTTTCGAAGGTTTGCATGGTGTCGTCAGTTTGTGATGAGATAGAGTTTTTTTTTAAATATTTGATTATCCGTTGTTCAACATGACTGTGTGTACGATTAGGCTTGTGCTGAATATTCCGTGTTTGTTCGATTCTGCTTTTTACCGCGTTGCTGTTGGAGCAGCCGTCTGAATTCGAAAGTGCAAGGAACCTACTAGGCCTACAAGGAGACTACTAGGCCTACAAAGAGTTTACTAGGCCTACAAGAAGTCTACTAGGCCTACAAAGAGTTTACTAGGCCTACAAGGAGTCTGCTAGGCCTACAAGGAGTCTACTAGGCCTACAAGGAGTCTATTAGGCCTACAAGGAGTCTACTAGGCCTACAAGGAGTCTACTAGGCCTACAAGGAGTCTACTAGGCCTACAAGGAGTCTACTAGGCCTACAAAGAGTTTACTAGGCCTACAAGGAGTCTACTAGCCTACAGAGTTTACTAGGCCTACAAGGAGTCTACTAGGCCTACAAGGAGTCTACTAGGCCTACAAGGAGTCTACTAGGCCTACAAGGAGTCTACTAGGCCTACAAGGAGTCTACTAGGCCTACAAGGAGTCTACTAGGCCTACAAGGAGTCTACTAGGCCTACAAGGAGTCTACTAGGCCTACAAGGAGTCTACTAGGCCTACAAGGAGTCTACTAGGCCTACAGTATGTGGCTGCGGGTGCGAGCAAAGTAATGACAGTCACAGCATTACATAGCTGCAACTTTGCACGAGATGTCATAAAGGTCTGTTCTCACATGAGAAATATTAACAAACGTGTAGCCATGAGAGTGCACAGATGCGTTTCAAAGGACTTCCAAACCAGTTTGTCTGTGCCATTCCTCCCCTGCCCTAGACGTGCAAGCAGCAGCAACCCTTGATGCGCATCTCGAATGTTGTGGTGGTAGGAATCGGGGTGGGGAAACTGCTGCCACCGCCTCCACTGCTGCTGACGTTGCTGGTGGTGGTGGTGGGGGTGGTGGTGGTGGTGCTGGTGGTGGTGCTGGTGCTGGTGGTGCTGGTGGTGGTGGTGGTTGTGGTGGTGGTGGTGGTGGCGGTGGTGGTGGCGGTGGTGATGGTGGTAGTGGTGTTTGTGGTGGTGGTGGTATTGCTGCTGTTGCTGCTGCTACTGCAGCTGCTGCTGTCGATGATGATGATGATGATGATGATGATGATGATGATGATGATGATGATGATGATGATGATGATGATGATGATGATGATAATGATGATGACGACGACGACGATGAAGATGATGATGATGATGATGATGATGATGATGATGATGATGATGATGATGATGATGATGATGATGATGATGATGGTCCCACGCATAAGTTAATACGATGACGACCATGACACGAATGGCAATAACTACATAGTTTTTAACATAAATAATACTACGTAACTAGCGACATTAATTCGGTACAAATGTCAAGAATTCTTAGGTGGACTTTTATGTTACGTGCAACAGGAGCCACGCTCGTCATGAAGTACACATTAGTCCATGTTGTACTGAATAGTGCTCCGACAGAGGTGACCACATCAAAGCAAGAACGAACAGTGCTGGAGGTTGGGACGTGAACCGAAGAGAAACAGAAATGGCGGTACTGAAAGGAACGATGAACACCAAAACGTACGTAATAAAGGACGACTTGGTATTTATAGAGGTTGAGAAACATGACTAAGGGAATTTCGTAAGACTTTACGGGATACTTGTCAAAGAAAAAAAGGGGGGAGGGGGGGGGGGGGGGGGCTATATTGCAGTATTGAATTTTGTCACAGTTAAAAGTCTGCGAACATTAATTTTGCCAAAGGAATGCACCTTCACAGAGCACGAGCTTGAAAACCCTAGTATAGCTTGCAATGTATCGTGCGCTTGTCAAGGCGTGTTTAACGTGCTTGCGAAGCCATTGCCTGAGCGCACAAATCTTCTCTATCTTCCCACGTAAGTCTTGCCTATCAACCCGACACTGCAGCTTTCAGTTATGGGCGACGTTACTCTGGGATGGGTCCTGCACAAAAGGAACAGTTTCAATCATGAAACACCCACGTCCTCACTCGCTGCGCCTGACAAAAAATCAGCAGTGCGAATTGGTCGGTAGACCTGTGGTCCAAGGGTTGCAAAGAAACCCGTCGTGGACTGCTTGTGTACATCCTGGTTTAGCACAACAGGCTTGACCTGCGTGCTGTTCTGAAAATGAGCCAACCTCATTGCCTGGCATGGCTTTCCGGCGATGCGTGATCTGCCGTGATGACAGAGCACGAACACTGAGGATCCAGGGTGAACGCGTGTAGGTTAGTCATCAGCGTGAAGTTTGACTTCAGTGTGCCTTGATGCCAAAAGATACGGGACACTATACAACCAGAAACTATTTTGGCTTCACTCAATCCGGGGCAGGCAGAAACGTTGTCCTTGGTACATCCTGTTCTGCAGGAGATAGTAACGCAGTAGTGCACTCGACAAGCATGTGACCTGTGTCTAAAGTATCTGAAAACGATCTTGAGCGAAAGATTGAGGATGCTCCTTTTAGGACAATTTTCTATTGCACGTCATAGACGTTGAACCAACACTCTCACAGTCACACAGAGGGAAAGTGCATCATAGATGTTTACTTTATACTTTCATATTCATTATGGCGCACACAGGTTACAACACATAGTAACGACGTCGGGTAGCCGGAAATAGCAAGAAAGAAAGAATCCAAGTTTCACCCGTCCCAGAGAATGAACCACGGCACTACGCTTCACACACAACCAAACGGCAAAACTTGCACGCCTAAATCCGCTTGTCAAAAGACAGGGTTTCAATAGGCGAGTAGAGGTTGAGGAGCTGACGATGCACTATGCAGGTGTCTCAAAGAGACATGTAGACATGCCGCTGTGGCCAGCTGTTATGAGCGGCGCTGACAGGTAGCCTTGTGTGAATGACGTGGGTGTAACCTAGATGTTGCCTCGTCATTTAGATCTGACTGAACATCCCGTTGTTAGTCGGCATGGTCTTGTGGCAGGTACTCGGGGTTCACTGTCATCAAATGCGAGCATCAGAGAAGAAGGAGTAAGAGGAGCAACTGCAGCAACAGCAGCAGCAAGAGAAATAGCAGCAGCAGGAGGAGAGGAGGAATTTAAGTTTCCTTTTTGATGGGATGAATAACTTTTTGGAAAGATGTAGTCCAGCCCCTTCGATACTTTGCACGCGAAAATAGTTCAGATTTGGAGACTGAAGCTCTATAGTTTACTTTTCAGAGCTGAAAGAGCTTGCGCAGATTCCGATGCTGCGAGGAAGTTTGTTTTGCATCCTCAGGTGAAATGTTGATCCCTGCTACCAGACGTCAATGTATAAAAGGTATAGACATAGAAAAAGTCACCTAAAAGATATGTGGAACGCAGTCAGTTGCAAGCTTGTTATAATTCCTCAGGACATGTCAGTGGTGTCGATACGAACACTGTCGTAGTAGGAAAATTGAAGAATGATTGACGGGGTTTGAGCATCTCTTTGTAGCTCTAAGCATTCATACATATATATATATAAAGGTCATCTTTCTGTGTCCCACAGCTAAATCTTGGCGAAGGGCGCACCATACGTGTAGCTTTGCTCATTCCATCAGCATAGATACATATGGATGGGTCATTCGATATCTTGACTGATCGGTAATCCCACCTGAGTGGGCAGGTGGGTCGACCGAAGGCTGTTGGGCTCCAGCCTCTTGCCCCGTCTCCAGTGTCCTGCTGTTTATTTATTCACGTTCACGCCGCCTGCCGTGTCCCTTGTTTGGCTTCCGAAAGCAGTCCCTGGGAGAACGGTGATGCACGAACTTTAAATCCTCTGAAAATTCAGTCCCCATTGTCGACAACGATACGGCTAGCTTCCTCTGCCCGAATTAAGTATACAACTGTAATCACAGATCGTTGTTGTGAATGTCCATTGTTAATGGCGAAGTACGGTTGTAATGCATTCCCTTTGATTTGGCATGCTGTACTCACACAATGCAGTCGCTGTCATTCTCAGCTGGAAACCATGAGCATTAACTTTTCATGGCCTTCTCCGATACTGAAAAGTCGTAGTCGTAATAAGATGGGTTGCACTGTGTAAACCATGTTTAACACAATATTGTTTGCCTTTTTCGCATAGGTTTATTTTTCAAGTCGTTTTATTTTGTGCCTTTACTTGCCTCTGGTATTTGCTGTATAAATGTGGTGGTAAGAATGTATGAGGCGATTTTGTGATGTGGGTGTTTGGCGCTTCGGTTTTCAAAAATGAGTTCTTCTGTTTGCTTCCCATTTACACGGAGGTCACAGTTTTACTCGACACCTCTGGATGTAAAAGTTATAGCTTCCCGACCTTGTGGAGGACGAACTGCACGCTTCAATGAGCAAAGTCCCCCTTCTATAGGACAGGGCTCTGTGTGTCTGCCTGAGAAAGCGACCTGCTACGTAGTACTGGCCTGAGCAGTCTTTGGAGATCTCATTTATGTGTTTTTTGGTGCGTTCCTATACCATGCAAACCCCAAGCTCTATGCATTTTGAGGTGATTACAAACTTACAGGTTGTGTGTATTTGTGATCGTCTTGCAAGAATTATGAAGTTGAAAAAAAGTTAACTGCTCTTGATCTTTTGCAGTTAATATTTTCTGTTTTGCTCAGCTGTGCTCTATGTGCAGATATGCGTTCATACTTTTTTTTCCCAAACTGTTCATTAATATGTCTTTTTTGTCGCGATGCTTTATGGAAATGTATCAAAGCTACACATACTTCGAGGTTTTATATGCAGTATGTTAAATATGGCCCAAAGTTTTTTAAACTTTACTAAGTATGATTACAACGGTTGCATCACTGCGATTTACCTGCTTTGCTCACGACTCGTTATATCAATGTACCGATGTTCTGCTCGAACCCAGCCATCAAAGCAGCGATTTCCCTGTTCCCATCTACTCTGTAGTCAGAACAGGACTCCATGTTCTTCTTCATTAGAATGAAAAGCAACAGCTGATTATTGTTCGTATACATTTTAGATCTTTCCCTTGTGTCACACGTGCGTGTCGGTCAGTTGCAGCTGTGCGCCGATCAACTCAATTGTTTTCGTGATAGTAACTTTTGCCGCAGTTTCAATAGTACAGTGTGCTCTCAGAATTACCAGCTAAGTTCTCAGCCGTAAGAATTATTTAGCAGTAAAACTACATAAATGTATTTTTGCCTTTTTTGTTCTATCGACAGTTTGCTCACATTCTTCAAGGCGGCTAGTCTTGCCTGGGTGACACAGCTTGCAAGACTTAAAGAACAGAACTCGGGGAACTACCCTGTGGTGCTTTCGTTCTCCCAGCAAGTATCCAACGTGTACTGTTACGCACACAGACGTGGTTCCTGTCTCAGGGCGTGTATCTGTCAACAACGTGTGACCGTGCGTGAGAAACAAGACTACAGTTGGCAAAACAGGTTTTGAGCTAACGCTGAGAAAAATCATCAGGGCCCGTATCCAGAACGGCGATTTATCTTTTTAACACTCGATTTATCCCCTAACCCCGGGTTATCTTGATCGGTTAGATAAGGTACGCTCGTCAGAGGATCCTAGGTTGTGCTTTGCTATATATACTGGTTTCCAGCCAAGGGAGAGCGGAACAGACAGTTGGAACCGTCTGAGTTTAGAGATAAATCGGGGTTAAAATAACTCGCCGTTCTGGATACGGGCCCAGCGCACTACATAACGTACTTGCTTTCTGGAACTTGACACGATTGTAAACAATTACCAAGTTCACGTATGAACATGCTGCTTTTTCTGGAATATGCATAATGAATAAATAGTATTGTGGTTGAAAGATTTCATTTTGTCATTTTCCCGAGTTCAGCCTCGTTTCCTCATGCACAGTCATATTTTGCTGTGTAATGTTCTTGTTATTTGATCTGAGAACGATCAAATGCGTCAGTGTTCAGCCGTCAAGCTTTTACCATTTGTCCTCGGTAGTTGTAGCTCTACGTTCCATCCCGTCGTGTCATATAACCAAGAACGAGGTTAATGCCATCTACTTTGGTTACAAGACATCTGCAGTAGAGACACACCATGATGACAGTTATCATTACCTAAATTGGCTGCTTTCCTTGGTCAGATACCTTCGTTTTCGTCAAGAACTTTTACCTGGACTCCTTTTGACTGAGAGGCACTGCGTCACCACGTTGATGATCCAGACTGCGTCTGTGGGCGCTAGCAACGTCAGCTGTGTTGCTAACATGACATCGGGTTTCTGTGTACCACGTGTATAGAGTGCAAACGAGAAACCTGTTGTCCCTTCCCAGTGCCACACGCCACTGTCACAATTCTTCAGACGTCTTTGATTGGAAGCGATGATCTGTCGTTTATAATTCAGCGTTGCCGAGGGAATACCCGTACAGAGACATGGGCTGCCCGGGTTAGTGGCAAGCCTTTGGATATTTATGCCATCGCCTCTCCCTCATCGACCCACACGCGTCCCTCTCTTGACCGAGGCAAAACCTGATTTTCTTCTTCGGTAATCACAGCCCCGAGCCAAAAGAGGCGCGTTGAAGCTGGGGATTAATACAGAGCACAACAACAGGTGGCTCTTTGTACCGCCTCTTTCAAACCCCCTTAGCACGCCGTTTATCGTATTTTCATCAGGACTTTGCTTCGAGGGTGGAGATTGATCTCTTCATTGTGCACTTGGCTGAGCTTTCGAGAGCAACCAGGGCTTGAACGAAGCAACTGTGTTCGGTGCTAGCTGCTTGTCAAGGCGATTAGCTATCCACGAGTGCTTTCAAGGTGAAACGATCTTAAGCCCTCAACTGAGGTTGTTCGCGTGTTGAGAGAAATGAGTGTGACCGTAGAACGATATTTTGTTATTGGTGTTTGTAGTTTAAGCTCTCCTGGCTTGTTTTTAAGTTATGCAATGGTAAAACTTTTCGGGCAAAAGTTACACTGGGCTTTGCAAACAGGTGAATGAGCCGTCCACAAACCTACACTTGCCAGGGTTTTGATCAGATGTGCATTGTTAGTGGACATTTTGTCATCAAGGCTATATTTATCTCTGCCGACACAACACACAGCTTAGCTGTCACTAGAGCTCATTGTAACACTGTAGACTTTTTTCTCACCACCGCCATTATCACTACCATCCGCCATCTACGCAGTAGGTAAGAGTGAGAGAGACCTTTCACGTTTTGAGTATCGATAATAACTAGGCAAATGCTAACTTTTAAGATTCGCTCTAAACCACGTGGAACTGCTTGACTTTTAGCGCTTTTGAAGTTGTGCGGGTCAGTGCTGCTCTGGTTTAGATAGTTAGAACCCGTATATTTCACGTCGTCTCCATTCTGCTCTCGCCTCCATCAACTGAGAGCCGGATGACTGTGACTCAAGTCAAGCAAAGTAAGCCGGGGCTCAATGATTTACAAGGTAGCGTACTGACGTCGTCCGCTGCTACACCCACACCTGCAACATCGACCCACTCGTTCATGGGGGTGTGGTGTTGTGGCTTTAGACTCTGTACTACTGCCGTGATAGCCTGCAGTTGAATGGGGAGTTGCCATGAGACAATTTTATTTTCTGTGCCGCCTTTCCTGAGCAAACGTAGTGCACGGACTCGCGCTTTCGTATCCGGATTCTAAAGATGATTGCACGTTACGTCATTTTGCGTCAGTGTGTGCGTGCGTGCATGCGCGCGCGCATATGCGTGTGTGTGCTTGTGTGTGTGTGTATGTGTAAGTGTGTGTGTGTGTTGGTGTGTGTGTATGTATGTGTAAGTGTGTGTATACATGTGTGTGTGTGCGCTCGCGTGTGTACGCGCAGACTTCCGTGCGCGCGTGTGTGTGCTTCCGAATGTGTGTGTGGTGTGTGTGTGTGTTGTGTGTGTGTGTGTGCGCGCGTGTGTGTGCTCGTGTGTGTATGTGTGTGTGTATTGTGTTGGTGTGTGTGTGTTGGTGTGTGTGTATATGTGTGAGTGTGTGTACGCGTAGACTTGCGCGCGCACGTGTGTGTGTGCTTCCGAGTGGGTGTGGGTGTGGGTGGGTGTGGGTGTGCGCGCGCGCGCGCGTGTGAGCGTGAATGCGTGCGTGTGTGTGTGTATGTGTTTATGTGTGTGATTGCATGTGTGTGTATGCGCTTGTGTGAGCGAGTGATTGCGTTTGTGTGTGTGTGTGTGTGTGTGTGCGTGCGCGTGCGTGCGTGCGTGTTAGTGTGTTTGCGTGTGTATGTATGTGTGTGTTCGCGCTTGCACGAATGCGTGTGAGTGTGTGCGCACTTGTGTATGCATGAGTGTGTGTGTGTGTGTGTGTGTGTGTGTGTGTGTGTGTGTCTGTGTCTGTGTGTGTGTGTGTGTGTGTGTCTGTGTGTGCGTGTGTGTGTTCGCGCATGTAAGTATGTGTGTGAGTGCGTGCGTACGGGCGCGCGTGTGATTGTATGTACATGTGTGTATATGTATGTTGGCACGTATATGCATGCAAGCTTGCGCTTGCTTGTTTGTGTTTGTGTGTGTGTTAGTGTGAATGTGTGTGTTTTTCTGTATGTATGTGTTTGTGTGTGTGTGTGTGTGTGTGTGTGTGTGTGTGTGTGTGTGTGTGTGTGTGTGTGTTTGTGTGTGTGTGTGTGTGTGTTTTCTCTGTGTGTGAGTGTGCTTGCTTATGCGTTTGAGAGTACGCGTGTTTGAGCGTCTTCATGCACGCTCGTTGCCCATGTCATAATATATCGCTCCATCACTTCTTTCGTCCGCTCATAAGTACATAAGTGCATATCACACTATTTACCTGCGCCGCACAATGGTTGATTGTTCATAGGTGTAAGCTCGAGTCGCAATTTGAACATGAGTTGGTATGTGTTTGCTGTCCGAAGTGTACTTGTGCAAATACGCACCCGTATGTGGTTACACCACTGGATCGCCTGCACTGTCGCGCTCGACGATGTACGACAACTTTCTCTTACATTTTCGTGTAACTTGATTCCTTTTGGAATAATCGCGCCTTGTTGGAGTAGCCAATAGGCTTCATGTTAAACATTGTTTTGCAAAGTACTAAAGTTAACACCCTGATCAAAGCTAGTTTTGCCACACCTTTTTCACACGTTACAAATGGCGGCTTTTATGTCCATCACGTCACGAAAGAAATACTTTGTCGCTCTTGACAAAGGCGGGGCATAAAAGTATTTACAGAGGGTCTTGAACCCCCCCAAAAAGCAGTATCCCAAACCATATGCCCGTTGCACGTGCACATGTATAAGGCCAGTATTTTGGGACGCTCTGTCGCATGAAGCAGGAGAGGCGATGGAAATGGTGCAGAGCGCCCGGGTCCGCTCGTCTTATACAACGCGCGGCCTGACACGGTGCCTGTCTGCCTCTCCACACCACAGAGCTTGGCAGTAAATGCCAGTCTGATAACAATGTGGCAACTCGGCTGCTTGGCGCTGGTTGTGGAGCAGCACAATCTACTGCCAGGTGGCAGAACCCTTGAGACGGACAGTGTGTACATGGCCTTCCTGGAATGTAGTGTCAGGAGTCACGTCAGCTGTCATACCTTTCGTTTTTAGTTTGGTGATTTGATTAAATATTTGGTTAAGTGTAACCGTAAGTTCTATACATCTGTATCAAAGTCAACAAATGGGATCTTTGTATCTTTCTATCATAAATAAAACTTTGGCGGTCCCGGCGATGTATTGTATACAGTGACTCCGGGAGTGTCGGTCTTCTTGTTTCATCTGATTAACCTGCAATGGTCTACTGTGTTTCTTTTGGCGTTCGACAAATAAAGTACTCCATGGACTGAGCGTATGCACAAGACACGGTTTTCTAATCATTACTTGTCTCACCCACCAGTATAGGTGTTTTCGTGGAGGATATGGAGACACTCCGGGCAGTATCATTGGAATGTAAACTGAAAGTCTCCGATTTATGCATACTATTCTCCATTTGGAATTCGTTATCCCTCTCATGTCTGACGAAATAATACCCGGATGAAATGTGTTGTTGTGCACGTCCCTCAAATTCGTGGAGGTAACTGGGTAAGATACATGTGGAATGATGTGCAACATTCGCATTTGCTGTGCTTGTCATTACAACAGACACACTGTGATGGCATACGTCACGCAACTGCATGCAATCTTTACATTCTTAAATTATTCTGTTTTTCGTAGAGGTACAGGCACTACACGCTAGATCCCAACGTGTGCCCGCGTCTCTCATACGCTGAATTCCTGCAGTCCATACATGTAAGAACATAAAGCTGACGCGGAGATCCATTTTCATTTAGACGTGACGGTGGTCAAACGACACTTGAAGAATGCATGCTAGACTTGCCAATGCGTTCCCGAGGAGTGACAAAATGTTTGTACAGTTTCCACGACTGTCAATGAACATTCCGTACATGGGAGTGCATCTCCTTTTCCACCCAGTATCCTTCTTTCGCAATGTCAGAGTCCCCACGTACGCCGTCCATAAAGAAGAGTAAAACAGTATTATATAGGACGGGGGTGGGTGGGTTCAGGGTGCATCCCAGCCAGCTCAGGCTGCTTAGAATTCTTGCCGCTGTTTCTTTGTGAAGCGAATCCATCGCTGAATGCGTCTGCGTCCGTGCATGCATGACGGTGTGCTTAGTGCGTCTTGGTGTGAGGTTTTGCCTTCGATAAATACAAGCATTTGTATCACAGATGACGTGTTAGAACCTCCACTGCCCCAACAACCAGCCCCTGTCCACGTGTAGCTTGTCAGGCAGGCAGCACCGCCTCCTCTCACAGTTCTAGCTCTGCTGCACTTGCTCATATTCTTGTAATTGTGACTTGACTGACAAACTCGTTCACGAATCAGATGAACTGATTAATATTTCATGCATGCGCGCGTGGAGTGTAAATGGAGGAAGGATTATAGGCCAGGATGTGACGTGTTCGTTGCAAGTTTGTGTTGCGTGTGTGAGATATTACAAGCATCACATCGCAAGTCATTGACACAGTCGTCATGGCGGTATTGCTTTTGGTCAATGCTTTTTCCGCATAGAAGTACGATAAACTCGTGTACTGCTTGATGCTGTTGACGTGCAAATCAGTCGCAGCCAGGCATCTATAGTAGTTATCGTTTGAAATGTTCACACGCTTCATGATTTTGTAGCCTAAAGCAAAATGCGCATTCACTTGTCATCTTTTCCAACGACTAAAGAGTAAAACATGTCCATTCAAATACGTGAACGTGTCTCTTCTTGTCTTCCACAGATGGAGTTCTGCAACCATCCCGATGACCTCCCTACACCTATCGTCTGACCGGTTTCGACCCTAAGCATCAAGAATCAACGTTTCGCATCGGTACCAATCCTCGCACACAGCAGCGCCATGGAGGACGAAGACACGAACACCAACATGGCAGCCATGCAAGCAGTTCTCGGGGAGATGCAATCCACCTCTCGCGTGCGCCGCCGAGACTCTGCGAGAATGCTAGCTTCCCTGGATCGGAAGCGCGGTCCGCACATGATCTACGTCAGTCCCGGTGCGTCCAAAAAGGCGGACATCCTCGCAGAGTGTGACGTCAGCCGCATCCGGAAACGGTTCTCTCTCTCCAACCTCAGTCTGCCCTCCAGCCAAGGGGACGTAACTCTCGATTCTACCCTCTCAGGGGAAGCAACTCCTCTTGGAATACGATCAACGAGCGCTACGCTGTCCGAAAGAAGCAGATTCTCGTCGCATGAGAGCATTCCTTCTCCTCTTCCTTCAACGTCTCGCCCTCGTCTGCTGAAAGGAGGGACACCCCGGGAAAACTCCCCCTCCCCACCCCCTCCGCCAGTACCACCCACCCCTCCACCCGTTCTTCGTCGAATGAGTCAAGAACAGTACTCCTCAGTGGAGTCGCTCGTTCTACCCATTAAGAGACCGAGGTCTGACGACATGATGAACTACCTGGACGGAAAATTCACGGGGAAGGACATCGTCATCGTTGAATCGCCACCGCCGGTGCCGAACGGAGAAGGAACCCCGAAATCCGATGACAAGGAGAGAGCGAGGAGAGAACGAAGTGCGAGGAAGAGGGGACGCAACTCGAGCGATCCGGTCGGCTCCACGTCGATCATCAAATGGAGCGACCAATTGAAAACCGTGCGCTCCGCCATTCGCCCCGGCACTGTGGACGAATTGAAAAAGATCTATACAAAGCCGCATGCCAAGCGCTCCAAGCAGACCATCATGGACGGCTCTCCTTTTCTGCACCCCACAGACGCCCCGGCTTTGTGCGATAGCTGGTACGAGGTGCAGCAAGGCTCCTCGGGCTACGAGAAAGGAACCAAGCTCTCCAGGTCGGCCTCTAGTGGGGAAACTCACTCGCATGTCAAAGGCGCCCGTCGACAGCTCACAGACAGCGCGACCATGAACGGAAAGGAAGAGGAGAATGACATGGAAACTCTGATAGAGAAGGCTCATGTTTTCCAAGAAAACATTGGCGACGGATCGAACGGAGATGACCCCGTCTACTTCTTTCAAAGAGAAAGCGAGTCAGCTGCAGCAATGGCTAACGACGACAGTGACAGATCAGAAAGTAGGGGAAATGTCACAGAAGTTATGGACATGACGTCTTCTCAGCTGTATCAACCAGCAACCCAAGCACCTGAAACCCCTAAACGAGAACTTTACGAGCTGATTAGGAAGGATAGCACTTGTTCAGAGAGCTCTTCTGACTCCGATTCGGATTCTTCGTCTGCGAGCAAGGAGGACGAATACCAGATCAACGATGAGAGTCGAGAACCTTCTGTCCACTCCCTAGAAAACGACAGGGAGCACAAGGGGAGGAGTTTCGACAAGGAGCGAGAGGAGAAGGAGGAGAAAACACTTAAGCTTCCTGAGGTGGAACGGCAAGATTCCACCAGTGATGACAAGTCGTCCTCAAGCTCGTCCTCCGACCAGGACGAGAAGGACGAGGAGGGCGGAGCAGGAGAAGGAGAAGACAGAGAGGGATGGGAAGATAAGACCCAACTCTCGCAAACATCCTTTGAACATGGAAAAACTACTCAGACCGCTTCTGCTACCGCACTTGTTCCTCCCCATCCACCCTTGTCGCCGGACGCTGGGCTAGACCCCGAGGGAACAGCAAGATGGATGGCTCGGGGCTCGTACCGGCAGGCTGCCTTGCAGGAACCAGAAGAGGTCCTTCCAGTCCCTGATCACGTGTTTTCGAGCCCCGCGGTGGAAAAGAGAGAAAGAGGAAGTCTGACCTTTCAGTCCCCGTCTGCCTCCGTTAAGCTGACAGGGCAGGGCAAAAGCCCGTACCCTACAGAGGACGACACGACAAATTTTTCGCTCCCGCCATCTCCGGATTTGCCACTGCCACCACCACCTTCGCCACCACCACCTTCGCCGCCACCACCTTCGCCGCCACCGCTGCCATTATCACTGAGCCTGCTACCGCTGCCATTATCACTGAGCCTGCCACCGCCGCCGCCGCCGCCGCCGCCGCCGCAGCTGTCGCTGCCGCCTTCGCCTGCCAGGTCGCACGCCCAAAGTGTGTCTTCGAAAAGCAAGAGTGACTCGTCTTCTTCTCCGTCTTCTTCTTCTTCTGAGTCGTCTGCAGAGGAAGAACCTGAGGAATCTGCTGTTCCTACTCTTCCCAGCGCCACTCCAATTTCGAGGTCAGTCTCCTTCACTAGCAGTACCGTTGTTTCCGCCTCGGGGTGGGAAGGAGAGACGTCTGGTGAGACGATCCTTCGCAAGAAGGACTCGGGCGTTTCAGCAAGTGACGCTGGGGCAGCTGAAGCCGAGGAGAAAAGGCATATTGTACACATAGACAGCACGTCTGTTCCCAACTCAGGCCCGAGCACGCCAAGAATTTCCAGCAAACGTCTCTTCGACAGGAGGACTGACTCTTTTGGCAGACGCTCTCGCAAAGGTGTGTACGCACACCTGGGAAAAGGACATGCTCCAGAGGGCATCGACTTCCGAACCTCTGCTGAGAGTCTTCTAGCGGCCTTCAAGGCCAAAAAGTTCGCGGACAAGGCCAACAGTGATGGGGAGAATGTGAGTACTCGAAGCCTCAGATCCGACAACTCCGACGGCAGGAATTCCTCAGCTCCCAAAAGCAGTTCCTCCAGCAGCAGTAGCAGCAGTAGCAGCGATGAAGGTGACGACGACAAGAGCAAGCTAGAGAATCAAGAACCGAAAAATGTTGATGACAGTGGCAGACAAACTCCTCCCAATACCAGCAATAATTTTTCGCATGTTCATCCTCTTCCAGTTGATGACCTTGTCACCACGACTACACGAACATTTGAAGGAGGAAGTTCAACTCTTATAACCATAGGAGCACCTTTCCACCCTGAAAATGAAGCTCAGGAACGGAGAAATTCTGTGAGAAGTCCCACTCTTCCGCTATTTCACACTAGCAAACCTACTCGCACAAGCAAACAAGGAAGCAGCAGCAGCAGCAGTGATGAGTCCGACACTGCAGGTGCCCATCCTGACCCTCAGACCACTCCAGTGAAGGAAAAGCGGTTCAGAAAGAGAAGCCAGCACAGCAGCAAGAGCAAGACGAGCAGCGACAGCTCCAGCAGCTCCGAAGACGAGAAGGAAACGCACACAGACAAGCCCAGGTACTCGTACTCAGCAACCAACATCTTCGTGAAAACGCCTACCCTGGGAAGAACTGGAAGCGGCACCAGTGCGAGCAGTCGAAACGAGAGTGTTGGAGAGGAGAGAGCCACTACAAGAGTCTCGCAGCAGGCAAACGCCCCTGAAGAGGCAGATGACGGTGGGAAGCACTGGCGCGTCCGCACCAGGGATTCACTGAGAGAAAGCTCCCCACAAGAGGGGAAAAAGAAGGAGGAAATTTTGACTCCACCTACGCAACAAAATCCGAAAATGACTGCGGTAATCAGCGAATACAACAGTTACGACATGCACAGATCATCGCAGGCTCAGTCGCAAACCAAACAGTCCTCTTCCTCGTCCTCGTCCTCGTCCTCGTCGTCATCTGACTCGGAGGCAGACACAGCCATGAACGGCCACTCCAGCGTCTACTACGTGCAAGGGAAGAAGGGAGAGACGTACGTGGTGGAAGACGTCACTGACCAGCAGGTGACCTCGTCCAGAAACACCCACGCCAAAGCCGACTTCCAGGTCGCCTCACCTCAGACAAACACGTACAGCATCGCCACCCACGCTCCCAACTCCGCCTCTGTCTCCTTCGGCTCATCCCCCAAAACCGCTCATCACAGGGCGGAATCCTCAACTGTCAACTCGAGTGCCGTCAATTATGCTGAGGCCAAGCAAGTGCTAACGGCACTTTTCGGCAACGTCAATCTGGAGCGCGGCTTCCCAGGCCGAACGCTCAAGGCGGAGAAGACCGAGACAGCGGCGGGAACGGCCGGCGACAAGCGGGAAGTAACGAGCACTGCCGAGCTGTCGCTATTTTCGAAAACGGAGACGCTGGGTGGGCAGGGAAGTGGAACGTTGACGACGCAGCGCGGCAGCCAGGGGGGAGGGCAGACAGGCGGTGGGAAGCGAGGTCCCATGTACAAGGAGACGTTCCTCAGTCTCGTTACCACGGAGCACGAGAAGGCAGGAAAACGCGTGGAGCGCGCCGATACAAACCGCTCCTCCTCTTCCTCCGCCTCCTCCTCCTCCTCGTCTTCTTCCTCCAGTACCGTCGGCAACCAGGAGTACATCGACAGCTCTCGGGTGGAGGGGAATGCCTACGTGGTTCGCTCCTTACGACCGGCTTATTCCGACACGGCCCCTCCCGCTGTGTCTCACGAGGCAGAAACTGTAAACAGCTCCCTGGTCGTCCAGCAAGCAGGAAACATGGATGCCATGAACGGAATGACATTCACCAGCAACTACCCGCTGTCCCAGCCCCTGACCGTCACCACCACCACCAACACAGTCCGAGGGGAGAGGGTGGACATGCTCATCGAAGTCCCGGAAGTCCCCAAAGTCGAGCTGCGCACCACGGGTGTAAATACCCCGAGGGAGGAGGCTGTTTCGAGTGAGAGGAGGGGCGAGGATGACTTTGTGACTACGGTGACGACTTACCGTCGCGAGGAGACGACGCCCGTACTGCTCTACAATCCCAAGGAAACTGTGACGTCGACGCTGCGACGCTCCGTGTCCTCAGACAGCCAGTACGGATCCCAGACCTCTAAGACGACGTCAGGAGAACCTTCTCCCACAGGAGACCAGCATGGACTGTACCGCGTCATCCGCGCTCACAGATCCCCCTCGCCCCCACGGGAGACCCGACACATCGAGATGACGTCACCTTTAAGGATTAGGTCACCGTCACCAGACATGACGCGACGGATTGAAGTGACGTCATCCAGACGCCGATCGCCTTCGCCCGTGTTGACGAGACGTTCTCAATCGCCTGGCCACTCTGACGTCAGCTCTCTGCGACCCATGTCCGAGATATACTTTGGACAGTATGGAGAGCCCGATGGTCGTGGGGACGGGAATTTATGGCGCGTGCGGGGGATGAGTGGGTCGGAGGCCAGCCTAGACAGACAGTCGCGCTATACGACCACCAAGTCAGTCACACTGTCCAGCCCGCAACCTCGCTCGCCCGAGGGGGACAGGCCGTACCGAGTAAAGTACACGTCTCACAGCGACCTCAGTCCTCGCTCTGTAGGCCCGCTCCCAGACAACTTCAGCAGCATCCTCTCAGGCGACTTTGGAAGGGGTCGACAGCGAGTCGTGTCAACGGCGGAGATCAACATGAAAGGCCCGTCAAGCTCGCGCAATCGCCACCTGGACTTCTACTCCCCCTCGTCCGACCACGTCACTGTGGTGAAGGGCAGCGACGGGGCGCCCTTGTACGAGAAACACGAAACCTCGCCCCTGCGTGCTCCTTACGGAGATCTGCGTCGCTCGGCAGGAGAACTACGTCACACGGAGGACGACGCTCTGCGATACAAGGTGGTGAGAGTGTCGGAGACTCCGTCCAAAACTTCCTCTACCCTAGGAGGAAGTCACCTCTCCCGAAGTCCATCCCCCATGGACGGACATCGGTACCGAGTGCGCTCTACGGGATCCAGGGACGGCTCTGTTTTCACTCCACAGTCCATCCCCGACACCTCTTCCCGCGGCCGCTCCCCTAGCCCCGAGCCGGTCCGCAGCGTAGTAAGGGTTAAGCACGCCACTCCAACGCGAGCACGTAGCCCGAGTCCCGCCAGGTTGGGCGAGACTCCGAAGCGCTTCGACTCGGGATTCTTCGACGATCCCCGCGGAGGCAAGCACCAGGGCCACACCACCGTCATCCATCTGCACCGCGAACCTGAGGAGCCGACGTCTCGTCGCCTTGACGACAGCGTCGACGACGGCAGAGTCTACCGCGTGGTCACGGTGAAGTCGCAGGACGGGTCCGACGGCTACGCGGGCGCGGGGCTGCCTGGCGGTAGCAGTGGCGGTGTGCATAGCGGGACGCGGCAGAGGAGTAAGAGTGACACCAGCAGCTCGACTGAGTCAGACCCGGCGACACGGGGACAGAAGTATATCACGCGAGTGCAGCACGGCTCCCCTCTCCCTCGCAGCGACAACGACTACCGCGGCGATGACGGCGACCACGACAGGAGACTGTACGTGCAGAGGAATCTGATCCCCACGCCGCTGAGCAACCACCGTGATGAAGATGTCTTCAACATCGACCGCAACAGCAACGTCACCGTCCGCAACGTGACGTCACGGCAGCGATCCCCCAGCCCCCCCGGATACGGGCGACGGCGCGACGTCATGGACTACGGCAGCCAGCGCCACAGCGTCTCAGACTTGCTGCCTCCCCCAGATGCCAACGTCAGCACCTTCTCCGTGTACCCGGGCTTCGGCCCCAAGGGAGGGAGTGTGGATGAACTGGACTCGCCCGAGGCCCAGAGGGCGCAGAGACTGTACGCTCTGCGGTCAACCACGCAGTCCAAGGGCGAATGGGCAGTGACCAAGAAAAGCATGACTAACCAGTTCC
>JAWQFJ010001252.1:95000-122500 GCA_034096865.1 Theodoxus fluviatilis
GGGCCACTTTTAGCCGTTAAGCCGAGGCGAAGGCAGTCCGACTTTGGTGAGTTATTGTCATCACGGCCTAAACATCCATGAAGAGACTCCCCTGCTCGACAGCAGTGAATGAGTCAAGGAATGTTAACCCCCCAACCACTAGATGTTCTCGCCACCCACTATGTCGTTCTCAGTTGTGGGTTCTGGCTGGTGTGTTCTTGGCTGTTCTCATGTATGAAGGAATCCTTTCGCCGTTTTAAATGACAAGATGCGAGAGAGAGAGAGAGAGAGAGAGAGAGAGAGAGAGAGAGAGAGAGAGAGAGAGAGAGAGAGGGAGAGAGAGAGAGAGCGACCACCGAGACAGACAGACGGACGGACAAACAGACGAATACACAGAGACGGAATGATTTGGATGTGTGCGTATTTTCCGAGGTATGTAATAGCAGGTGTGTCTCTGGTTTTGTGGTCTCAACAGTCATCCGAATGATATTGTACATTTAGGAGCATCTCTATGAATGTATATTCGTGTGAATATTTAACCTATTTCTCCTTCTCTACATCTCTGCATCTACATTTCGCATTGAACCATTTTTCTGCACTCGTCCTCGTTCTATTTCTCCCACCAGTTCTCTCGGTCTCCTAGCGATACTCAAGTAATGATACTAGTCAATGAGGCCAGGATCTTGATTTTCATGCAATAATGATTTCAGTCAAATCATTCAAACGTGCACGTTTACATGGACTTGCTTTCTTGTAATGGTTCGGTGCATTCTCGCTCCGGTCACAAGCAATATCAAGCATCAAAGCAATCCTTGTATGTGCGAACCTCCATTAACCTTATTAGTTTGAATTCAAAACTAGGAATGGTAGGCAAGCGTTGAGGAAGGGGAAAGCGGGAGAGGAAAAGGGAGTAATGATGATGATGATGGGAATAACATGTCAGTTGAGGATTGACCTGTCATTTTCACACATCGTCATTTTTAAAATTTGAATTGCTTGGCGGGTAATTTGGAGACGGGTGGGGTTTTTAATCGACTGACATGTTTGAAAACGCTGCCTTCGGGGATAAGTCGTCGTAAACTCGGAGCAGACGGTGTCATCTGCGCCTGCATCGTAGAAAACTAAAACGCCCAGTCAACATTTAGAGTGCGATGAAATTTCACGTAGAAAAATGTTGGTAAAGCATAAATGTAAACATGTCAAACTTTGAATTTGTGGTGGTGTTGACAAATGAAAAAGATTCAAAAAGAAGAATTATTAGTGTCAGGTGTAATTAGTCTGCTGTGATCTACATGGTTTCCTGTGAGATTTACAGAAATGGGTTGTTCTAGTGCATCATGTACTTTCCTTCAGGTCTTCCCGCTTCTAGTTTAGTCTACACTGTTCATTCTCATCGGCATATATATATCTTCAAACCGAATAGTTCTCACATTGACTCCAGTGAGCTTTTTCACACAGTAGCAGACAGCTCCCTCTGCCTGGCTGGATCAGGAGTACAAGACCTGGGGGTCACCTAAATTGCCTCCATTAGTGAAACTGCGCCCTGCTTCCGACCAGCCTCCAACTCCGCCCTCACCCCCTGTCCTCTCTAATGTCAATTTTCGACCCTGTCCAGCGCTCTTGGCTGGGCCTCGTCCTGCCATTGGCAAGGCTCCTGCCATGATCTTTCCTAAGAAAGATGAGGATCACAGAAGACTTTTACAATGACTATTGATTCCCTGAATAAGTGGAGTGAATGAGAACACATATTTGGACATGTTTTCATCATGGTGCCGTAGAGGTTATGGTGATCTACAGAACTCTCTCTCTCTCTCTCTCTCTCTCTCTCTCTCTCTCTCTCTCTCTCTCTATCTATCTATCTCTCTCACACACACACATACATACACACACACACACGTACACATAGACACGCATGCGCGCGCACACACACACACATACGCACACGCATGCACGCACACACACACACACGCTCACACACACATACACACACACACACAAACACACACACACACACACACACACACACACACACACACAAATGCCACCGTATGGCATTGGACAATGGAAAGGCATTACGCTAAATACCTCTACTGTTGCATTTCTCCATAGGTGTCTCCTCGAAAGGTCTGCTGCATGCTCGTTGCGTAGTTGTCAGTGCGTGGCCTTGCATGAAACATCGCATCCTGTAATTTGTGACCCAGGCTTTGCCCTAACATTGACCTACTTGTCTCCATCCTCTTGCCATCCAGCGCAACCACAGTTTTGCCCTTCACGTAGACTATACTATTATTGTAAAGTAGAACCAGTGTAACCACGACCTTTAGATCCATGATCTTTTCATTGCGAAGTCTAAAAGCAAAGTCTTTTATCAAAACCTCTCATCCGTACACTGAACTCTAACCGTTGTACGTTGCACACACGCCTCGCTTTGTACAGGCCTGACTCGTCTTCGAGACTCGACACAATACCTGCTGATTGTTTGTGGGATTTTCGAAGGTGATGACTTGACCTTCGTCTCTGTATAAAGTCGCAACAAAGCGAAGCCTTGTCTGGAGGCCACTGAGCTGCATCCATGTTCGAGACATTTTCCCACGTCGTATAAAAATCCATCAATTTTCCGCTCCAAAAAGTCTTTTATAGCGTCATAAAGAGATGCTGAATTTAAAAAATAGTCGCCACACTATGTGGAGCAACCAAGCGAAGTCTGTTTTAGAGATACCATCGCTCCCTACAGAGTGTCTTATGAAGAGATTCACTCGTTGTGTTCAAAACATTGTTGCTCCTTTCAGAACTTTGGCATATTTCCAACTCTTCCCCCATCACTCTTCACATGTGGAGTGAATTTAAAACGCGCAGGTTCTATCGATGTTTTCTTGTGCTGCATTCCAAGCTCCCTCTCTCTCTCTCTCTCTCTCTCTCTCTCTCTCTCTCTCTCTCTCTCTCTCTCTCTCTCTCTCCCCCCCCTCTCTCTCTCTCTCTCTCTCTCTCTCTCTCTCTCTCACACACACACACACACACACACACTCACACACACACGCACACATACACACAAACATTTATGTTCAAAAGAGCTACTAACATATGTTTTAACTGAATTGGTATTTTGATATAACGTTGACTTGGGAAAACTAATGGAAAAATGTTACGGTTTAGATAAATCAGTTCACCAAATCATATATATGGGAAAGTGAGACAGTCATCACGAAAGATTGACCCACCAGACTCTGTCTAGTGGGTGACTTATCATGGGCCGGACACAGCATGCAGGAGAGTCATCATGAAATATAATGCTATCTTAAATAAGTGCTGCCTCGAAGGCACGATACCCTTACAGCTTGCACTGCCCTGGACACACAATGTATGACCTGTTGCCCTTGCTCTCTCTTCCCATTCGTCTTTTCGTGGTGCAAAGACTGGCCATCCATTTATACTGTAGCGGCCTGTAGTGGGGTCGCGAACATTACGAGAGCTTGTTTTTCACCAAACCCAATGTCTTTGTTCAGTTGCCAGTAGGCCTAAACAGACAAATATCTACGCTGTTCTTTTGGCAATCTTTCGATTCTTTCATTTATCTGTTCATGGGCGTAAGGTGTTTGCTTACAGAAATGAAGGCCATGGTCAGACAGACTGTGGAACTAGGTCCTCAGAGCTTGCAATGAAAATGTCTTTTGATTTACTTCCCAGTTTGAATATGTGTAATCAATCGTGAATCGCGCTTTTTCTTTTTTCTATTTGTGCTCACTTATTCGTTCAACTTCATATCCTTGGTTGGATGTGTTAGCCTTACATAAACAGTGTTCCTTAAAGTATGCTCTCTCTCTCTCTCTCTCTCTCTCTCTCTCTCTCTCTCTCTCTCTCTCTCTCTCTCTCTCGCTGTGTGTGTGTGTCTGTCTGTCTGTCTGTCTGCCTGCCTGCCTGCCTGCCTGCCTGCCTGTCTGTCTGTCTGTCTGTCTGTCTGTCTGTCTGTCTGTCTGTCTGTCTGTCTGTCTGTATGTCTCTATCTCTATCTATGTCTCTCTGTATTTCTGTCTCCGTCTCTTTCTCGCGCGCGCGTACTTGCACAGAATCTGCACACTGACGAAGACTTTCTTAAGCACGACTAATTTTCTCCCAGTCATCGAGAATCTTCGTCTCATTTTTACGTACAGTTGAATGTATTAGATTTGACTGTCTAGGTCTGGGATTTGATTTTATGTAAATACAACCCAGCACAAACGTCACGTGTGACTACACAGTCAGGCCCGACAGAGGAGCAGAGAGAAACCATTGATCACGGCGGTGTGTCTCCCTGTCTCTTGACATCCTTCCTGTCACGTTCTTTGTCTTGCCGAATGAATGTATGGACATACTGAATGTGACCAAACAGTGACATCATCGCCATCAGTTGAATGGTTTCAAACACCGATGCAACGCTCTTGTTCGGTGTAGCGCCGCTGTTTCGTTCCTAGGTGATCTAGTCATTTGAAAATAGGTTTATATCTTCTGTTCGACACAGGGATGGCTGCCGATACATCACGTGAAAAGAGAGGGGAAATGTTTATAGTGCTCCTTTATTATTCAGACCCCGTTTCGATGGGATCTGCGCCGCTGTCAGTCAGAATAGCATTCATCCTTGACACTGCGTTGCATCGAGATGAATCAGTCGGCAGAGTGATGAAAAGTTTGAAAGGGGAAGAATGGTCACACATACGCACACGCACGTACACAGAGAGAGAGAGAGAGAGAGAGAGAGAGAGAGAGAGAGAGATTTGTTTATTTCGGCCGACGGCCCGTCATTATAGCATAACTTGTATGTACACATGCAAGAATAATGATATGTTATGTACAAGTATAAAATCATAACAGTAAAAAATAGGTGTCATGCAATAAAAAGTTGCGCTTCTGCAGAAACATTGTTAACATAAATGACTGGTTGTAGGTGATTGACTAATATACATGTATATTCCAGCCAGCATTACTTCACTTTATACACAGTAAACATCTCACAACGAAGTTTAAAAGCATAAAACATATACATCGATACATCTCGTGTCTTGCGTACATCACACCCATTGATCAGATGCGTCACATTCGTATACCTTGAAGTTTTCATGTGTTTTGCAAGATATTTTTTCTCGTAGGTCTTTATATCTATGACAATCAATTAAAAAATGCCACTCATCCTCTTACTCTCCGCAAAACGGACACACTCTGTCTGCATTGTGTTAAAAAAACACGGAATCGTATAAATGCATCCCTAATTTTTTATACTTATGTCATTCACCTAACTCTCGCACTGTGGAGAGCGCTTAAACGATCTGCAAAAGGCAAGCCGACTGCTTTCATTAATTTTCATGTGCCATTCCTGCAGGGAGCAGTCACACACACACACACACACACACACACACACACACACACACACACACAGCAGAGAGAGAGAGAGAGAGAGAGAGAGAGAGAGGGACAGAGAGAGACGGACAGACACACAGACAGGTAGGAAGGCAGCCGGACACAGACAGATACACAAACAGAAACACAGACTGATACACAGACGGGTACACAGTCACACAGACAGTCAGACAGACAGACACACACACAGACAGACACACACACAGACAGACTCACTAACAGACAGACACACTAACAGACAGACACACTAACAGACAGACAGACACACAGACAGACACTAACAGACAGACACACTAACAGGCAGACACACTAACAGACAGACACACTAACAGACAGTCAGACAGACAAACAGACACACAGACAGACACACACACAGACAGACACACTAACAGACAGACACACTAACAGACAGACAGACACACAGACAGACACACTAACAGACAGACACACTAACAGACAGACACACTAACAGACAGTCACACTAACAGACAGACACACTAACAGTAAGACACACTAAGAGACAGACACACAGACAGACACACTAACAGACAGACACACTAACAGACAGACACACTAAGAGACAGACACACAGACAGACACACAACAGACAGACACACTAACAGACAGACACACAAGAGACAGACACACAGACAGACACACAACAGACAGACACACAACAGACAGACACACAAACAGACAGACACACAACATACAGACACACTAACAGACAGACATACAACAGACAGACACACTAACAGACAGACACACTAACAGACAGACACACTAACAGACAGACACACTAACAGACAGACACACTAACAGACAGACACACACACAGACAGACACACTAACAGACAGACACACTAACAGACAGACAGACACACAGACAGACACACTAACAGACAGACACACTAACAGACAGACACACTAACAGACAGTCACACTAACAGACAGACACACTAACAGTAAGACACACTAAGAGACAGACACACAGACAGACACACTAACAGACAGACACACTAACAGACAGACACACTAAGAGACAGACACACAGACAGACACACTAACAGACAGACACACTAACAGTAAGACACACTAAGAGACAGACACACAGACAGACACACTAACAGACAGACACACTAACAGACAGACACACAAACAGACAGACACACTAACATACAGACACACTAACAGACAGACACACTAACAGACAGACACACTAACAGACAGACACACTAACAGACAGACACACTAACAGACAGACACACTAACAGACAGACACACTAACAGACAGACACACTAACAGACAGACACACTAACAGACAGACACACTAACAGACAGACACACTAACAGACAGACACACTAACAGATAGGCAGTCAAAGACACCGAGTAAGAGAGGGACAAAACAGGCACTGTGTCAGAGAGTGACAGACCGTGAGACAGACTGGGAAGGAGAGGAGAAGGCTACGTCATGAAAGGGGAAAGAGAGAGAGAATGAAGAGCAGACGGGATGTCAGAGGAGAGGACCAGGCAGAAGAGAGGAAAGACGGCTGCTGCATTGAGGGGCAGCTTCACCAACCACACTGCTGCACAGTGACAAAGTCGCCTTGTCGTAGTCCACGCCGGAGGCAAACATTCTTCACCAGTTGTGGGCTGTCTCCAGTTTTTCAGCCCTGCTGAGAGCGAGTGTAGAGCCCGGCCATTGTGGTGGCGCGCAGACCCCCCTGCTCAGTATGGATCAACACGATCTTTTTTTATACGTGCATCTTCTATGTGTGTCATGCATTCTACCCATTTTCTCGCTTCAGGCCGCGCAAAAGCACAATGCCGATAACATACCAGATAGGTGATGCATTTCGGAACAAGACAATGGACTGTTTTTTATACTTATGTTGAGTATCGCGTCAAACGATTAATGGTTATTGCTTCTGTCGCTTTGAGTCTCCTCTTTTAGAATGTTCGCTTTACGATATATAGTGCTTTGTTGTCTTGCTGAAGGCCTACTGTTTCGAAACTCAGACACGTGCGAAGAGAGCAGGCTATATTTCATGACCTCCATTTTGGTAAGGACGTAAAAAGGAAGAGGCTGAAAGTCAGACCATTCTCCAAGTAAACACTGGATTCATTGTGTGCCTCACGATTTCTCCCTCCAGCTTTTGTGTAGCATGTCTCTCGGTGTGTGTCGTTCTACTCACCCGAATTTACTCAGCGAATACTTCGGGGCCGTGATTCACTCGAGCCTACGAAAACTGCACCTTTCGAAGACTCCGCATTTTTCGACTCGGGTCTTTCCTCTCTTATTGACGCTCCTTTCTCATACAAGATTTCCTCCACGCCTTCGTTTGAACGAACTCGCCTTTGGCTTACCCGTGATGGCCAACCCCATTCTGAATTTAGTAGTCTTTCCTTACACATGACTGAAACGCCATTGCCTCAGTGAGTCTCATTCACACCTGAGCACAAATAATGGTGCAGCATGAGAGGGCTTTTGTCTGCAAACACTCGCCGTTATAGAGCGAGATGCCAAAGCCTAGTTGTTATACACACCGGACTGGAATGACAAAAGGTGTGCATCTCTCCACGTATGGGAGTTTCTGCTTGCCAGCCCTCGGGTACATGAGATGCACGTAATTCACCGCACGCAAGTGCTTGCACTAACTGGAATAGAGGCATAATGAAGGACTCACAGAGGCAGCATGGTGCAAGCTGCGTGTCTCCTGGGGGAGGGGAGAGAGAGAGAGAGAGAGAGAGAGAGAGAGAGAGAGAGAGAGAGAGAGAGAGAGAGAGAGAGAAGCGGAGAGAGAGAGAGAGAGAGAGAGAGAGAGAGAGAGAGAGAGAGAGAGAGAGAAGAGAGAGAGAGAGAGAGAGAGAGAGAGAGAGAGAGAGAGAGAGAGAGAGAGAGGAGACCACAATGCTTTAGCAGGACAATTTTTGGAAGCGATGTAATAGCTCTAATACGTTGCTATGACACTTCTTGCCCCCTGCCATGTAAATAGTTTTGGTGTATCTCCTAGTCAACAATTGCGCAAATCTCTGTCAAAAGTTATCCGGTCACTTGTGTAGATATAGCCTTACAGTATTTCCGTGCCTTCGTTGTGTATTCATCGTGGGTTTCATGAAACTGTGGCTGTCAATGTCTCCAAGTTTTTCATGAATTCTAGTGTATGTATTGGAATGTATGAATTGGAGAGTATGAATTGGAGTGTATAAATTGTACTATTCGCTTTGTCTTTGACCAGGGAAAAATCCGACCTAGTCAGGCAGCTACGCTGGTCTGAACTTGCTGACATAAGGGACACCGATGATAAAAATAGACCTGAGAAAGTGAAAAACTGAGAGTAAGATAAGCTAGAACTTGTTTGGCTATGCTTATGTAATGAGGCTACGCCCTATTTGGATTGGACGGCTGCGATGTGTTTAAAAAATTGTGTGCTGGGTCAGCTTCCCTGACGGAATCCTTCGGATGGGGCAGCAAAGAAGGACCGACCGGTTCGCCTTTGTGCAGGCTCACAGTCAGAATCGCCTTGTGTAAATCAAGGGATAGCGTGTGGTGGGCTTGAAATTACTGCAGGAGACGACTATGGGAAAGGGGGGGGGAAGAGAGGGAGGTCCTGGTCAGCACATACATAAGTTCTGTGGGCCCGTGTACGAGCGCAAATCCGAAAAAATCTAAGAATTAGGCATTCTTTGTGAAGGCGGAGAATATTTTTAAATGCTTTGCTTTTCCCTTTGCCCCTTCCCCCCTCCCCCCTTTCCCCTTATACCCCCCCTTCCCCCCTTTATAAAAGTGGTTCTTAGTTGGGTAATTGTAGATTCGAGTTCAAAAAGGGTGAAAAAAAAAATCCAACAAGGATGAACGGGCAGGGAGTGTTTATGCCTCGCAAACGCGACAAAAAAAAGCACGAAGGTAAAAAATTGACAAAAGTGCACCCACTAGTGCACAGTCTGCTCATATTTTTTTTGTTTGTTCCTTTTTTTTGTTTTTATAAAAAAAAAAAAATTTAAAAAATTATAATTTAATTTGATAGGGTCCCATTCACGAAGGAAGTTGACGTGGTTGGGCCCAAACCGGGTTACCGCCGGCAGGCTCTTGACGACATGCGCTCGGTACACTACGTGACTTGACTCGGAGCCAAGTGGGCCGCCTCCCTTGACCATGTCTGGGGCAATTTTGGTCTGAGATGACCCCAGCCGGAGGAGTGTGAAACAAACTTCCGCATGTCGCGTTTGCAATCGTGGTTTCATCATGTGTCATATGTCTCTTTCATATCCTCTCTCTCCTTCTTCTTTCGCCTGTGAAGTTCTGCGCTCATCTGAGAAACGACGATTAATCCTTCTTCTCTCTCGTCTAAAGGAGTCTCGCGTGGCCACACATTTGCCTTTTTCTATGGTAATGCTTTTCCGCATGATCATCGAAAAATGTCCGCCTACATTCTCTTCTTCGTCATTTTTTGCTAAATTGTACTTGCCCTTGCTAGTCGTCCTCTCTTCTGCTCTCTCTCCTTCTTCACCTTCTCATTCATGATCTCCGTTCTCATCTAAATCTTCTCTGCTCTCTGCAATTTTGCTCTCCACGTCTTAAATCCTCCTCTCTTCTGGTTCCCCTCTCGTCAATCTCTCTCTTGATCTTCTTCTTCTCTTACTTTCGTGACCTCATTCTTCTCTCTCTTCTTCTCTGCCTAATCGATCCTTCTGATACTCACTTTCTGCTCGTTTCATAATCTGAGATCTCTACTTTCTCTAGCTCTCTCTTAACAAGTAACACGACTCGAAGGTGGGATCGCTCTTGTGTAGTTATTCTCACCTTCGTTCTATTCTTCTGCTGCTCTATATGCAGGTTCATCTCTTAGTGCGTTGGAGGTCTCTCTCTTCTTACTACTAAAACTCTACCAGTGAAATTTCCTAAGACTATACTCATTAATCTTCTCTCTCTTTCTCCTTCTAGTCTTTCTCTTCTCTCTTCTCTCGGCCACAATCATTTTCTAGTCTTCCTCTATTCCTTATCCTTAATCTCTATCTCTCATAACACACAACTTGACATATACCTTTTTTCAAAAAACAAATACATCAATATCTTTTTATTGTAAAAAAATAATAACATAAACGTCTCTTTTCTACTATCTATCTTATCCCTCTCCTTTCATTTAATATCTTATATATTCTTATATCTACGTTCTTAATCTAAAATTTTTTAAAAATATAAAAGTTCTACCCCTCTCTCTCTTCTCTTCCTATCCCTCTCTCTATCTGTCCTCATTCTCTTCTAATTAAATCTATTCTCTCTATCTGAAATCCATGGGTGTGGGGATTGCACACGACCTCCTTTGTGCTCCTTTGCAATCTTCTGGTTGATTGATGAAAAAATATCTACCACGTCCATGAAATCTGATCATCAACCTCCCATTTGCCTTCTCTCAATCTCTACTTAAAAAACTGGCTCTCCAGTTCTGCGTGTGCCTCCTCGTGTTCTCCTCCCTTCCTGTTACAATTGATCTTCTTTTAGTACTGAGTCTTATCATATTGGTGTGAAAAAACACATTATAAGAAAAAACACAAATCTTATTTCCTTTGTCTCTCCCTGCAAACAGTCGTGTGCCCCGAAAAAAAATACAAATCTGTCACCTCGCTTCCTCTCCATTGGTAGTCTCCATACTCTTCTTCTTCTCCTCTCCTCTTATTCTTCCTATTCTTTCAGCTAATTAACTACTATCTCTACACAATAACATAACTAACGACTCCTTCAGGTTTCTCCTCCTCTCCTTTCTTAAACCTATTTACTTATTTCTGTACAATTTCTCGTTTACTTTATTTTGTGTGCTTCACTCTTCTCTTCTCTTTCTTTTGGTTATAAACTTACTGTGTCTCATAATTTAAAATAGCTAATCTTTTTCTTCTTTCTCTTGGGTCTTCTAGATTTTGTTCTCTGTGTGTCTTTTACCTGTCTCTTATCTAGTCTCTTTTTATTTCCTCTTGTAACAACATCGTAAACAATCCTACTGTAACCTCTAAATTACCATATCACTCTTATCATCTCGATCGCATTTAAAAAATCATTGGAAGTATACCTTACTCGTTTATTGATCTTTTTTTTTTTTTTTTTTTGCGTATTTCTTCTTTTCTTCTTTAGTAAAGGATACAAAATATAAAAACCCGGAACTCGAAACTACGGTCTTTTCTTCCTTCTTTCTTCTTTTTTGTTTACTCTTCATCTCTTAATATTTCTCCTTTCTTTCTTCTGTTCTTGTTGTTTCTTTGGTTACTTGCTTTTCGTTATTTTTTCTTTTTTCTTTCTTTTTTCTTTTCTTTTTCTTTTTCTTCTTTTTCTTCTTTTCTTCTTTTTTTCCTTTCTTTTTTTTTTTTCTTTTTTTTCTCTCATTTTTTTTTTTTTTTTTTTATTTTTCTTCTCTTTTCCCTCTGGTTTTTTTTGTTTTTTTCTTCTTCTTTTTCTTACTTTCTTTTCTTTGTCTCTTTTTTCTTCTTTCTTCTTTTATCTCTCTTTCCTTCTTTTTTTCTTTTAATTTTTCCTTTTTTTCTTCTTTTCTTTCTTCTGTTTTATTTCTTTTATTTTTATTTTTCTTTTCGTGCTTATCTTTCTTCTTTTTTTTTTTTTCTTTCTCTTTCTTAATTGTGTTTTTTGTTTACTGTCTTCCAACTTCCTTCGTGTTGCCTACTGCCTCTAATCTCGTTTCAATCGTCTTCTTGCTTCATTCTCCCTAGCTCATCTAGCTTCTCCATTCTCTCTTTCTCAAAGGTGGCTCTCATCTCTTTCTCTGCTTCTTCTGATCTTCTATCGTTCTCATCAACTCTCTCTTAGCGCGTTGCGCGGTTAATCTCATCTGAACCGTTCTTCTGTATCGATTCTGTTTCTCTCCTTCTCTCGCCCTTTCCCTTGTCTTTCTTTCCTTATCTTCTAAGTCAGACTCCTAATTTTCCCAAAGATCCCTCTTCGCTTCTCGTCTTCTCTTTATCTCTCTCTTCCTCTCTCTTCTTCTTTCTTCTTCTTCTATCTCTCTATCTTCTTCTTCTGTGCTCCGTCTTTATACTCCCTATCTTCTCTTCTCTTCTCCTCTCGGTAATCTATGCGTGTTCTTCTCTCTTCTTCTTTATCTATCTCAGTCTCTAGTATCTTCTCTCTTCTTTCTTCTCTCTGCGCTTTCGCCTAACTTCTCTCTCTTCTCTCTCTAACTCTCTATCTCTATGCTCTTTCTCTCTCTGCTCTTGGCTAGATCTTATATTCAGTGGCTCTTCTTCTGCAAAGCTCTGTTCATCCTCCTTCTTCGGTAATCATATTGCTAGAATCGCAGCTATTCCCTCCAGTCGTCTCTCTATTCTTCTATCTTCTCTCTCCTGCCTTCTCTGCTCTCTCTTTCTCTTCTTCCTTCTTCTACTTTTCTCCTTCTTCTATGCTTCCTTCTTCCTTTCTCTACTGCTTCATTCTCGTTCTCTTGTTACTCCCACTTAACTACGCGTCGCTACTATCCTCTCTCTTCTTCTCTCTTCTGCTTCGCATCCAAGTCCAACGAAGTATCTGAACTTTCTCTCTTATCTCTTATTCTCTCTATCTCTCTGGCTCTTTCTTCTTACTATCATATAACGTCTAATTAAATTCTTATCCCCCTTGATTCTCTTATCAAACTCTCTATCTCCCTTATATCTTCTTCTCAATCGCCTTCTTCTTACTCTCTACTCATCTAATCTCTAACTACTAATATCATCTTCACTCCTTCTCATTATCTCTCATTCCTTCATTAAATAGAACTTCTTCACTTCTTTTTCTGTATCTGTCCTCTTATCTCTCTATATATTTCTCTATCTCTTCTCTCTATTTCTAACTTCTTCTCTAGCATCTCTCTATCATATATAATCTATCTACATCTTTCTACTTTCTCATGTGCCACAAAATAAAAAAAGAAGAGGAAAGATCTTCATATCTCGTGTCTCTCTTCTCATCTTACCATATTTGTTACTCTCTACGATCTCTCTATCCTCCGAGACTCTACGGTCTTCAATAAGAAAAAAATGAGACCTGGGGCAGCAGGTAAAAAAATAAAAAAAGAAAAGAAAAGTGAAAAAAAAAAAAAAAAAATAAGCTGAGTGGAAAACAAGAATAGTAAGACATAATAAGAAAAAAAAAAAGAAAAGATAAATAAAACGGCACAAAAAATATACCACAAGCAGTGCACCGAAACAACGACGCACACAATGGGGAGGAGAACAACTGTGCACAGCGCTGTGGTGGATAACAGACTAGGAAAACAGAGACTGACTTGCTAATGCAGTACGCAGTCGAACCTGGATGGCCGACGGATAAATCAACAATCGCTGATTTTGGGTGGGGGGGGACAAAATGCCTCACCCAACGGACGATAATTGAATATGTAACATGGGAAACACACAACAACGCAAAGAAAGCCAGGCGAGCAAGCACCACACGCTAAGAACACAGCTGGGACCATCAAAAAGTCTAACACCAACTGGCATGACAACAAATTGTGGAAGTGCTAATTAGATTACCCAGGATGGCCGAGGCCAATGTACGAATAGCAAGATGCCCGTCGTAGTACGCGCGGGCCAACGCCATGCCCATGGTCCAAAAATGTGAACGTAGGCAAGCATGCGCGAGACGAACGTTGGCATATGAGAGGGCACTAAGTGCAAGATAAGATCTATCTGCAAAACTGCTGGTTGAGATCCTGCAGGACACTTTTGTAAAACAAATTGTTGGTTGGATATGGGTGTGATGGTAAGGGGGGCTAGGCCAAAAGAAATAAAACGGCAAAAAATATTGAGTACGCTGGGTATGGTACCAGCCCTCCCCAAAACAACCAGGGACCTATTGCTCGGCTAGCCCTTGTGACCTTAGGAGACTATGGGTGAACTCCTGCAGTGAGAGACCTAGAGAAAGAGGGTATGAATCTGGATTGTGAGGCAAGAGAAACCCAAGAGAAAATAAAAAAGAAACAATCCCCAGGAATTATAATAACGATGAACACAAGCAAGCTGGCCGCTGACACAAATGGATTACAATGGCCAGTAGTTGTATCTCCCATGCAGAAAGGCACATGGCCAAAACTGCAAAAGTGCCGTAATGTGCATAGGGAGGGGCGGCAGTTTTGCGATATTGTCCCAAATAGAGGATCCCGAGACTCAGTCCCGGAATTGATGGGCAAAGCACGCCCGGCCTAGCAGTGTGACAGCTGACGAAAGTTGATTGTGGAACGCTCAGAAGTGAATTCTGGTGGGGGGCATTAGAAGGTTTCTAAAACTTTACAATACCGGAGAAGCACAACCTGATCAGTTAATATAGTTGCTAACGTGCAGAGGAAGAACCAGAACGGAAACAACTCTCTTCCCCAGGAGGACTCAACGTTGTACCTCGGAGACCTACTGTACTGCCTGTCTCTCGGCAGTTTACTCCTTCCCCCCTTCCAAGCAAGCACACCCTGTTGCGCTCCACTACTTATCCCAATAATTATTCATTATGGTCAAACACACCAAGACCTCCATCAGGAACGACGTCTTTTTTGATCTTGAAATTGAACTCATTTTCTCCTGCCGCGGTTGTGGCTCCCTTTCCCAACCACCACCCAACCTTCTATCTCAAACATCTTCTTCTCACTCAAAGTGCATATAGGGCGAATAAACTGTGGATTCCCCAGGGGACGGCCTTAAGCATCCTGACCTGGCGGCCTCTTCGTACGTCCTCTATGCACATGTTTGTGCTATGAATAAAGAACGAAAAATTGAAATATGCTGGATATATAAGAGGAGTTTTTTTGACAAACAAGAAAGCAACACAGAAACTATTTCACACTACAACGTGCGCCGGATCCCTAGAGTGAACCCTGGAAGAATCGTCTGTGCTATGATAATAACGTGTGCTGGATAAATACCACAAATTTCGCCGGACTCATTTACAGCCAGGTACTATCCTATGTCCATGTTTAACGGCTGGCGACACCTGCCCAAAAGGGCTGAGAAAGAAGCGGCATTGACTCATTTACGAATCAAATTCCAACACACGCTCAAACTTCGGGCCCGCCCAGCCGCCCACCGCGTAACTAACGCTGATGAGGCCCCAAGTGCCCCGCAAGACACAACGGACGAGCCAGGGGCCTGCCGAGGTTTGGGACCTGGTGGACTTTAACAAGAACCACGGACCGGAAAGATTTAACATCCGTAATGAGAACCCAGGGAAAAACACCCAAAAAAACTCCCCCAACCACAAAAAAAAAACAAAAAAACAACCACAACATACACAAATAACAACTAGAAGGGCTAGGTTGTCACCGCACACACACCACCACCACATCGGGGGGGGGGGGGCCCGAACTTATGTGCTCTGTGACCTTGGGACTGGTTGGCTAGAGAAAAGCCGGACGTTGCTAGGGAACCAGCAGATCCCACGTCCTACGCCAGAGGCCTAGCCGTGACCTGGGACTTTTTAAAAAAGCTATGAGAAGCTTAGCTCACATAAGAACCCATCACGAAATCCACGCCAAGGGCCTAGCTGTGGACCATGGGACCTAGCTGAGAAGCTATTTCTAGTAGAACCACAGGGGGACATTCGGCTAGACAACGCGGTGTACCTTGCCAGGGCAGTGACTGGGACTATTTTTGTGATGGTGACTAGGAATGTTGCTATAGACCAGAACTCCCACGTTGCCCATGGGCAGTGACTGGACTAGGGCTGCGGTGCCTATGGAGACCAGATCCCACGCCAGGGGGCATATTGGTCAGTGGACCTGGGCATCCAGCTGAGAAGCTTGCTATAGGAATTGCATGTAACTAGACCAGTCCCGGAAATTAAACGCAGGGCCTAACAAGCCTCAGGTGACCTGGTACGTTTTTGGGATAAAGTGAGAGTGATGCGTGATACGCGGAAGTAAAATTTGCTATTGGAGTTTACTACTAGGTTTCCCATGTGTACACGGGGACCAGCGAGGCCGTATGCTCAAGTGACGCATGGGGAGATCGTTGCGTAGCAGAATCGCATATTGATCTGCTGGGAACCTCAGTTCAGACCGTACGCACATCGCCTACGGGCCTGAGGCAGTGGACCTGGAACTGCTGAGAAGTTGCTATGACTGCTGAGAAGTTGCTATCAGACCAGTCCCCACCCAAACGACCAGGGCCTGCAGGTGACGCTGGGACGATATGATGACACAGTTGCTATGAAGACCCGGGAGTCGGCTCTCACCTAGGGCCTAGCAGTGCTGGGACTGCTGAGAAGTTGCTTAGAGAATTGATGGGACGGCAGAACCAGGGGTCCCCACGCCAGGGCATGTGACCATGGGACGCTGAGAAGTTGCTATAAACCGGGCAGTCCCCACGCCATGCAGTGACCTGGGACACGCTGGAGGAAGTTGCTAGGAGACCGAATAGTCCTGATCCCCGGGACCAGGGGCCTAAGCAGTGACCTGGCTGCTGAGAATAGTGTGCTATGAGGACCAGGCGGGTCCGACGGCCAGGCATGACTTTGGGACATGGCTGGAAGGAAGCGTGTTGCTATGTGAGGAACCGAGTCACCACTGCCCAGGGCAGCCATGGAATGTGACGGGGTACCTGGGAGCATTGTGACAAAGGCTGAGAAAGCCAAGTCTGCTTTAATTGACAAGTGAGCCATGACACCTGTGAGAAGGGGAAACCGTCCCGACAGGCAGAGCATATGAGGGACCTACGCGAAGCAATTGGATGCATCTGGGACGGACCGGAGGGAACTGTAAGAAGTTGCATAGAGGGAACCTGGGGGGGGGGAGAGGGATGTATATGAGGGGGCCGGTGTTTCCCGACCCACCAGGGCCTACATAGCAGTGCCTAGGGACTATTGAGTGCTGTAGAAGTTGCATAAGGAGCACAGTCCCACACCCAGGGCCTAGCATGACCGATCTTGCGACTGAGGGGGCTGAGAAAGTTGGCTACATGAGACCAGATCCCGCGCCAGGGCCTAGCGTGCTATGGGAGCTAGCTGAGAAGCTTGCTATGAGAACCAGTCCCAGCGCCAGGGCCTAGCAGTGTACCTGGGCACATCAGTGCGGTGAGAAGGTTGCACTTGAAGACCAGTCGCACTGCAACGCCTAGGGGGGCAGTTGACCTGGGACAAGACCAAAGCTGAGTGTGAAGGTTTGCTATGGTACCAGATCCCTTGTGCGAGGGGCCAGTGGCTCTAGTCATTAGACCTGGGACTGCTGATATAAGCTTTCTATGAGACCCAGAGAAAGGGGTCCCACCCTCGTGGGCTGTTGACGCTGGGACTAGACTGAGAAGTTCTATGGAACCATCCACCGACAGCGTATCCAGGTGCCTAGCAGTGACCTGGGATGGGTGGCTGAAGGTTTCTATAATGCGCGGTCCCCTACGGTACGCCGAATGGCAGGTTTGACACCTGGGACCGTCTTGAGAAGGTGCTAATGCACCAGTCCCAACGCAGGCGCCTAGCAGTGACCTGGGGACGAGTACTGAGAGTTGCTATAGCAGGAACACAGCATCCCGGGCGGAGCGACACTATGGGCCTAGCAGTGTGAGCCTTGGGACTCGCTGAGGAGCGCTTGCTCTGCTGACCAGGGAGGGCCGTCCCTGCCATTGATACGCCAGCGGGCTGCTAAGCAGTGACCTGGGACCACGGAGATTGCCTGCGGGAGAGAAGTTGCTGACCACTAAGACCCGTGATCCCACACCAGTGGTAGTGACCTGTCAGGACTTGACTAGAGGGCAAGCCGTTGTGTCTATACGAACTGAGACCTGGGGAGCCGTCCCACAACCAAGGCCTAGCGGTGACCTGGGACTGCATTTGATAGGGCGTGAGAAGAGCCTTGCTATGAGACCAGTCCCGGCGCCCTCTGGGCCAGAGTGTGACCTTGGGAATCTAGGCTGAGAAGTGTTGTCTATTGAGACCAGCCTCCGGTGAATATCGTGGGCCAGGGCCTTAGCAGTGACCTGGGGACTGCTGAGGCCAAGGGTATGCTCCATGAGAACCAGGTCCCCGACGCTCTAGGGGGATGCCGTGGAGACAGTGACCTGGGACTGCTGAGAAGGTTGCTATGAGACCCGGCCTCCCACACCAGGGCCGTAGCCAGCGTGACCTGGGACTGACTGGTGATAGTGTTGCTTTAGACCAGGTCCCACGCCAGGGGCCTATGCAGGTGAGCACACTGGGACTGATGGGCGTGAGGCAAGTTGCTCATGGAGAACCAGGTCCCACCTGTGATCGGCGCAGCGCGCCTAGCCAGATGACTTAGGGGACTGGGACTGCTGAGAAAGTTTGCTCCATGAGACCGAGTCCCACGCCAGAGGCCTAGGCAGTTGCTCCGTGGGACGTGCTGAGCTAGATGTTGGCTATTGAGACCAGTCCCACGCCATGGCAGTGACCTGGGCCAGCTGAGAAGTTCCCAGGCGTGCCCTGGCCCCGCCAGGTCAGTGGCCCTAGGACGCTGCCTGAGAAGTTGCTATGAGACCGAGCTCCCACACCGCAGATGAAGCTATGGATGACCTGGGACGTGCTGAAGAAGTTGCTAATGAACCGTCCCGACGCAAGGGGGACATTCGCAGTGAACTGGGGACTTGCTGAGACACACCAGTGGGTTGCTATGAGAAAAAAACCCCCGTCTGCCACCACCACAGGGCCTAACGGGCAGTGACCTAGGACTAGGGAGGGCTTGACGCAGTTGCTATAAGACCAGTCTCCCACGGCCAGGGCAGTTGCACGGCTGGGACTGTGAGGTCCAGCTGAGAAGTTGCCTATGAGAGACATAGTGATATCCCCCCATGGCAGTGACCGGGACTGGCCCGAGAGTTGCTATGCGCCAGTCCCAACACCAGGTGCTAGAAGACCTGGGACATATCTGAGAGCTTGCTATGAAGGACCAGAATTCCCTACACCAGGGCCTCAGCAGTGCTGGGACTGCTGAGAACGTTGCTATGAGAACCAGTTTCGCGGCACCTCCAGGGGCCGTAGCATTGGACCTCGGGACTGCATGAGAAGTTGCTATAACNNNACACACACACACTCACACCGCACCAGGAATGGGGAGACACCAGGGAAGGCTGGTTTGAGGTCCTGGGAAAACTGCAGAGCCAGATGCCAGCACGACAGTAAATCTTGCCCGACACCTGTGCAGGGAGGGAGAACATACTACACGTCTTCACAGCTGACAGCTTGGATTCACGAAATCCTTCAGTCAAAGTTTTTGGAGGGCCAGCTGTTTGCTTAATCTCTCGCCTTGTCCACACCGCGCAGCAAACAGAGATTGACAATAGACCCTACACACCTCCATGGCAATAAACAACATTGCAGGAATTATTTTGGTCGTTTAGAAAAAACAACAACCCTGCAATATAAAAGTTTACTATTCAGTGTGCAAGCTTATACACAACAAAGTCCTCGAAAATAGCGAAGCGTACAAGGGTCAGGGAAAATAAATGGAAGCTGCATGGAAGTTTTTATCTACCTGTAGGAAAACAATTTTTTTTACTGTGGTATATAAATGATAACAAAGGCAAGAAAGAAGGAAATGCCAGATGCTCAACACATTGCTGGACATAAGATAAACGTCTACCTTCTATGTTTTCATGTTTATATTTCTAAACACCTATGAGGTTCGTCTAAAAAAAGAAGTGACAGGAGTAGAAACTTCTCTACGTCACGAATCCTTTGAATTCAGCCAACTTCCCTGCTGTTCTTCTTTATAAACTTACGTGAAAGAAAACAGCCCAACAAGCCCTCACAAACAAACACATGATGTCGACTTCTCCTTCAATTCCAAGCGCCCACCCAATGGAACACACTACCTCGCGCACACACACATACGCACATGCACACACACATACGCACGCACGCACGCGCGTGCCCACGCCCGCACGCACGACACACACACACACACACACACACACACTTCCCATTACCCCTCACTCCCATCCCCAAGTGATGCTCTTCACGTACATGAAAACAACGCACACTAACAGCTTACCACTCCCTCCACAACCAGCTTTGAAGGTCGCTCTGCAGGCAGGCAGGCGTTGATGTGGAAGCCAGTCCGCTGCCCATGGCATTCAGACTGTCAGAGACCTGCCATTTCAACTCGCATTTCCTCTCTTGGGTGCACGGTTGCCTCCTGGCTACAGCGATGCTCCCCCTCCCCTCATCCTCCTAACACCCTCCACCCCCACCCACCATCCTCCCCATCCCCACACCCCCCCCCCCACCGCCCACCGCCCACCCCCCACCCTCCACCCCCACCCCGCCCTTTATGCTGTGCTCCTCTCTGTTCCTGTTCTCTGATAGCAGGTGGTCCGTTGGCTTTTTTCCCCTCTCAATTCCTTGGATTTTGAGGACGCATTCATGCGTGCCTTGGATCAGGAGCGACACGCTAGTGACTGCTGTGCAGACCTGTCTGGTAACGCCTGCTCTCGTCCCATGCACGCCGTGCAATCAGAGACTTTTCAGGTGACCGTGGCGAGTGAACACATGCACGCACCGTTTTCGCGCAGTTTCCTACAAGACCTGTACAAAGAGAACGAGGGTTTCAACTCGATGCCCAGCTAGACTAAAGCATAACCTTGAGCAAGCCCCTCCCCAATCTAGTCAGCGTACAGATCACTGTGGGTAAGAGATGGCGACGAGGGTGATCATGATGCGGCAGGGAAGGATAATCAGCGGCAACTTGTCGCCTTTCACGAAGAAACAGGGAGCGTGGATGAGGGATCCCGTGGTTGTGTCTTCAAAACTGGTACCGAAACGTTGTGCTCACCAAAATATTTCATGTATGCTGTCAAAATTTCGGAATAAGTAAAAGAAATTACGCCAGTCATTTTATGCACGTACCATATTCTGCACTACCTTTTCCAAATGTTTTCCCCGCAACCTCGTCCACCTCCTCCTCAGTCTTTCCCGAACTTCTGCCGCCATCTTCCTCTTCACCAACTTCACCGGGCCTACATACACACACACACACACACACACACACACACACACACACACGCACGCACGCACACACACACACACACATACACACACACATACACACACACACACACTCATACGCGAGCGCGCACACGGACTCACATACATACTTATGTACGCACGCACATACATGCACGCACGCACACACACGCGCTCGCGTACGCCTCCTACCTCCTCATCCATCCCCACCTTCTGCTCGCCCATGCATACACAAACACACACATGTTCTAGCGCACGCTAGCTAGCAGATGCATACGCACACATGCCGACCACATCCATTCTTCCTCATCGAAAGTTTATCTCCCCTCACCCCACTGCCGAGTTCACGACAGAACACTGTGGAAAAGTCGAAGTCAGCCAGGGCGTTACTGCACATACAGGAACTCAAAGGCGATCGAAGCACCCAAGTCATCGGTTGAGGCAGTTTCCTTGCATTACTTCACCCCGGATGGATGGATGGATGGAGTTTAAGGGCCTATCAGCCCGGAAGTCCCACTGTGTCCCCAAAATATGGACCTGAACATGTGAGAGGGATTTGGGAAGGGAATTCGGGAAGAGGACCTGTATATTTTAATGTATTCTTAGCTATTTTTGTATTTTGTTATGCCCATTATTTGAACCTCACAGGAAAAGTGAGTATTTTCTGTGTGAGAGAAATGTGTTGTCGTGACTTGTCTGGGGGAAAAATCCACCATGACCTTCCTGAATGAGGTAGTGTGTCCTAGGCCTTATCGAGGGGAGACTGTTTTCTTCTTCTTCCACTTGCATGAAATTTAGAGTGTAACTGTGCTGTAGAAAATAATTATATCAGAGAGATTTGGGGAGGGAATGGGGTTGAGGGCTCGCTTGTTTTTATAGATTCTGACCTTTTATTTCTTTCCACATTATCTGAGCCTCACAGGAAAGATGGTTATATTATATGTGAGAGAAATATATTACATGGAAAAAGAAAATAAAACGTGCCTGAAAGGGGAAAAGTTTTTAAATTAAATTTTTATTTAAAGTACCCGTAAACTTTTACAAGGTTGCCTCGCTTTGCGAGGGGCGAGAGAGTTAAACTTTTCTGTGGAACACGCAGTTCAAGTGAGACATATCGAAGAACTACACGTACATGTATGTATAATTATGTGAACTGATACGCAAAAGGTGCAGGACGCCAAAAACGCAAGAAAAGTGTCTGATTTGATTACTATCGAAATTGAGTTTTAACTCTTTCTAGCTTCTGGGATCATTTCTCTGGCATCTCTGATATTTTAACAGATAAGTACACACTAAAAAGTAAAGTGGTTATATTTCCCTGATTTAGAAAAGTTCTCACCTTCCCGTGTGGTCTGAAAAGCACCGATTCTGCGCGAGTTGAATCGAAGATTTAAATCTCCCGCAGCATCGTACCTGGTGTAGATTACGTAAATCTGAAATCTGCCGTCCTTCCTAGGTATGCTTTGCCCACTTATATTTCATCCTGTTGTAAAATAACTGTATAAAACGTATTTGACCCCCGTTCCTGAGGAGTTTTGACATGCACTGCGTCTGTCAATTTCAACGGCCTTTTCTCAAAATGACTGATTTGCGGGCTGTCGACTGAATATGCAATAACTTCGTTTTGAATTATCCGATGTTTCAATCATTCTCGCACCAGTTTAAAGCTCCAGTTTTGTAGTTGTTCGTGATACTAATAACTCAAAATTGTCAAATCCGACCTTACCTTTCGCAGGAGCAGGTCACACACTATGTTGGCAGTGTCCTGCTGGGGTAGGCGTGTTATTGTCAGTCAGGGAATTACCGTTTGGAGCGCAGAGATCTATCTTACCGAACACCGGAAAACCTATAACACCGTTGCTAATCGGTGGAAAATATGCCCATCATTTCCTAGAATAGAGAGAGTGCTTTATGTGAGTTGCAAGCGCAATGTGTGCAAGACGAAGACACAGTAAAGCCATCTTCGACCGTCAGACGCCATGTCTCACGCCCTGCCCAACACACCTCTTCTCCCGTCCCACGTCTGTACACTGTGCAGCGGACACTGTGTGGCCGTAGCCCTCCGTGTCACCAGGCTGCGGATGGATGGATGGATGGATGGATGGATGGATGGACGGATGGATGGATGGATGGAGTTTTACTACCTAACAGCATTTGTAGGCAATGCAAGGCCATTAAGCAAGAAAACAACAACAGTTTAGAGTAACCTCGAATCAAGGCAGGATGCCCCTAATTATTCGCCTCTTACGAATGGCGGAGGGAGACGCGGTGGGTCAATTCTAACCCCCTAACCCAAAGGGGGATCACAAGGTTGCGGTAGGAAGATAGTTTATGAGATGCCCGTCTGACCGTTCTTACCTTTGCCACGTCACTGTAGCGTCACTGGTCAAGGAGCCTGCGTCCCCATCTAAACTGGGCCGTATGCACGAGCACGGACAATACTTTGGACAAAGATTTGCTTGTCTCTCGGACGTCATTTGTCTTTCTCTGTTGCTGTCAAGCAATGATGGTAAAAACAAAACCAAAGAGGTGTATGACGTTGTTTTCTCACGGTGTGTTTTCCCCTGTGCTGTACTTCAAACACACGCTCAAACACACACACACACACACACACACACATACACACACAAACACACAAACACACACACACACACACACACACACACACACACACACACACACACACACACACACACACACACACACAGAGAGAGAAAGAGAGAGAGAGAGAGAGAGAGAGAGAGAGAGAGAGAGAGAGAGAGAGAGAGAGAGAGAGAGAGAGAGAGAGAGAGAGGTTTATGTTATAAGTACATCTGCACTGACTACTCCGAGTTAGCTCTCCTAGAGATCTTTGAAGCTGAACCGGTCTTTCAGCTCAAACTCCTCGAGACACATCATTGAGTTCTCACAGTTGACCTCCTTCTCATTCCAATACTCAAAACAGATCCGGCTCCACTTCTGCTCCTCCTTGCAAAAGAAAATGTCTCTCTCTTTATCACTGTGCGGCCAAGTCCCCAGTCAGTCAGTGTGCTGTCTACGTGCTGCGTGTTGGTCATTGAAAAGCCTTCCAGCGCACAATCACACGGCCCGGGTGTGCATTCTCTGCATTCAGGATTTGGTATGTCGCCTTTCAATGGCTGCCAGAGGACAAGACTCGACACATTCAAGCTATAGGTGGATGTCGGTGTGCCTAGAGATAATGCCCCTGAGATGGTTCAGCCGTGGAGAGGTGGGGTGAAGACATTGTTGAAGGGGGTTAGAGAAAGGATGGTTGAAGGATGAGGTTAGGTGTGAGTGTGGGATGGAGGATAGGGGCGGTGAAGGCACATCAGAATAACAGTGGATCAAAAGCGAGCTTCAGACGTCCATGTGAAGGGTAGAAAGAGCTTATGCATGGACCTGCAGGTGAATATCACGAGGAAAGCGGAAGGTATTTACAGTGAATGGGTAGCTTTTCCGAACCGGTTTTAAATTGGTTCACTGGAGCGGATCCGAATGTCTGGCCTTTCAACACATTACCCCCAACTTTTGCCCCCCACATGGATGCAGACATATTGTAATGCTAAACAAGTGTCTCAAGTCGGAGATCTACGATGACTCATAAACCTGTCTAGAACCAGGCAGTCAAGGGGAGACAACTTTGCAAACCGTTCATACCAGAGTCAAAGGGTCTCCCCTGATTTTTTTTCCGTTTCCTTTCACTGGTACCATTCTGTCTTTATTTCATACAACACTCGGGCAGTGTCCTTTCACAAGTTTTGCCACTTTCTTGTCAATGAACGTGTGTTGGGGTTTGAGTGTGTGTGCATACGTGCGTGCATGTGTGTGCGCGTGTGCATGCGAGCCAGTGTGTATCTGTGTGTGTTTTTCTTCAAGCAGTTTAATTTATTATACGTTTGGACGTGGATACAGAACGGAAATTAATTTTACATTATCCCAAGTCACACACGTGTAGACTTTCTATTCGCACAAATTGTTAACATTAAACATTTCGCGATGTAGATTCACGTGTAAAAGCCCTTCCAAAATGGCTGCCTCTTCGCGCGAACTAGCGAACAGCAACGTTTCATTTTCACATCTCACATTCATCAATACCCATCCATTGCTCATACTGACGCCAAACCAACAGTTTCTTTATTTATCCATGCTTACAGAGGTGGCTCGTCCGGAGCAGCGACAGCAGAACCTAAGCCAACTGCTGCTTCAGAAGCTGGCCAACGTGGACTCCAAGGACATCCACCAGAGCATTCACGTGGAGCACCAGAACGAAGAGATCTACGGGGACATCGCTTTCATCCATGCAGACGGCTCCAGGGCCGAGCCTGCCAACACCACCAACTTCGACTCTGTTTCCGAAAACGTGGACCTCACGCTCAAGGAGGGCAAGGCCTTCATCATCATCAGGTGCGTTGTGTTTGCTGGGCCCTGTGCTCTCTGTCCAGTAGTTCATGGTCATGGTTGAATTTTCTTCAATTACTTGTCGTAAAGCAGCATAAAGTCTTTCACTTGATCTCTTAGATAGACATCTGTGTTATTTCAAAAACTATTACAGCAAGATCATATTCATATGGTTTCCATTGAAATGTTTCAATTTGTGTTTTGCTTCTGCTCGTCCTCCTCCTCCTCGGGCCTCCTCCTCCTCTATTTTCTTTCTCTCATTTTTCTTCCTCCTCTTCTTTCTCCTCTTCCTCTGCTTTCTACTACTCCACTTATTTTTTCGTCTTCGTCGTCCTCCTCCTTTTCATTCTCCTCCCCCTCGGGCCTCCTCCTCCTCTATTTTCTTTCTCTCATTTTTCTTCCTCCTCTTCTTTCTCCTCTTCCTCTGCTTTCTACTACTCCACTTCTTTTTAGTCGTCGTCGTCCTCCTCCTCCTCTTTCTACTCCTTCACTTCTTTGTCTCCCTTTCTTTTCCTCCTTCTCCTAATCCTCCTCCGTCTCCTCTTGTTTGTTCTCCTTTTCCCTCTCCTTTTCTGCCTCCTCCTCCTCTTTCTCCTCCTCCTAGCTCCACCTCTTTCTTCTCTTTAATCTCCAGTCTCCTGCTTTTCTGTTTCCTTGTATTTATTTTATCCTGCCTATTTTAAATGTGCTTGAGTGCGCTCTCCCTAAGAACTCTTTGTAAATAATCATGAAGAAACTTTCTGTCTTGTCGGTAATGTATCATTTTCTCTTCTTTTTCTTTTACCACTACGTTATTTAAAAAGGAAAATAAAGGACATGACACAAAAATTTTGTACCTATTCCATTCAGTCACTCCCTTTCTGCTTCCACCCCAGGGTGATCGCTGACCGCATCATCCCCATCGACTACGAGTTCAACGTCTGGCGGAAGAGCTCGGCCATCGTGACGCGTCAGATCGAGATTGACCTTCTGGCCAACGCCCAAAGACGGCGTCTGTACGACCACGTCATGGAGACTGCGGGAGCCAGGGGGGCAATCGGGTACGGCGACGACTCGGGGGCCCTACATCTGTTGCGAGATGGCTTTCCAGAAACCAAGCTCACAGGTGTGGAGACGCTCAGACTCTTCTCCGAGATCCTCAACGTAGCCGATGACGGCGGACGTGACGCAAGACACGACTTCCGGGAGAACAGGGCTGTAGCTGGACCTGCACAAGACTTATTGTACTGAAGGGACGTTATGGGCGTTTGGAATATTCGTGCGTGTTTCGAGTGTGCGGAACTAAAGTGTAGAAATGTGGAAATGGCAGAGAAGAGAAGAAGTGATGGCGAGTGCTATGAGAAGAATCTGATCTTGCCCAGGTCTGCATACAGACTTGTATACTTGAATGGACGACAATGAACGTTAGATAACCTTTCTACCATAGGAAGTAATGTTCATGAAGGTTTTGGGTCTTTCTACACAGCATAATCTCCGTGAGAGTCAAGCTGCTGAATGTGCCAGTTAAGGAAGGTGTCGAGTGAAGATTCCAATTACCCAACCTGGAAAGGCAATGTCTTCAGGATTTGGTTGGGGACATTCATGGAGAAGGCTGAATGGTGTCTCTTGCAACAAGGAAAGCTGTCGATGAAATTTTGTGAAGTGCGCTGCAAGTTCCGAAAGAGAGCAGCATTAGTGACATGCAAGAGATAGTGATGCTGATAAAGCCAAATGGTATGAAGCATAACATGTAATGATATTATTTATCAAAGGACAGTGGAAATATTTGTGCCGTAGAATCTCATAGCTGCTTTGTT